>JAHWFP010268626.1:25392-39887 GCA_023313725.1 Lithobius niger
AGCTGACCGAGCACCATAAATGCAATGTGTGCTGAATTTAAGATCTGATATGAACCACCCTCCTAAGTCTATGGTCAGGGTAACTTATGGTAAGAATGCGCCACTCAGATTGCATGGTAACGTTTGTTTGTTCTACCGATATCAATAATATTGGCGAAACCGTGAAAAAACGTTTGATGGTAGAAAATATATCGAAGTTATGAAACGTAGCATTAATTCCACGTTGTCATTAAATTTTTTTGTTCACGAGTGGACATGATCAGATTACGGGGGGGGGGGGGGGGCGGCAGAGGCAAAAGGGTAATTTACTCCGTAACCCTCGGCCAACACCCCATTCCCAAAAATGTAATAATTAAAAGACACTTTATTATTAAAATAAAATAAAATAAATAAAATTGTGGCGAATCTCAAAGCAGAAGGCTGAAAAGACTGATATCAAAGTTCGGATTTGACAAATATGGTGTTATAGCAAAGATGTCTGACGAAATTTTGTTTCTGTAAAAATCCGCTTTTAAAGTTGGGGATTAGAACGTCATAGGATTATCGCTGTTTTGCACGGATGAAGCCGTACTCTGGCGTACAATCATAAAATCATGGAAACCTATAGAGGCCGCGGCCTATCTTGAGTTCGCCCCAGACCGAATACAGGTAATCGATTGTATGTTTTCGATAGCAGAGCACCTTGTTGATATCCTGGATGGTTACAAAAACAATGGCGGCCATCGATGAAAGCCGCTCCCTCCAGGAAGATGTAGCCGCTCATAAAATATCTGCAGGACTCATGATACTCTGCGCGCACAATAAACAACTTATTGATCTATAAATAGCTGTAAATACGTAAGAAAGGTGTAATCATTTCAAGGGATCGTGAAAGAAGTTCCTGTGAATGCTAGAAACCTATTAAAAAGCCGAATATTTTCCCTCCCGACATTTCTTTTAATCTTCTACAGATAGTTGGATTCTTTCTCACTGTGGTGTTGCATTACCTATCATCTACTAGAGAGAGCCACAGTTCCTTTCGTCATTGTGCATGGCAATATATATATATTGTCTTGGTGAACTCCCGTTACGTCAAAAAGAAAGCTGATTAAAAGCTTTTGCCTAAAGGGCAAACCCGTTTAGCCACAGCAAATTTGACAAAATTTTATGTACAGGAAATTTAATACCGTATTTCTATGTAATGGGGATTTAAAAGGCAAACATTTAACAGAGACAAACAGTGGTAGAATAGGACCAATTGATTTAATAGCGTTTTGAAAACTGGCAATACAGACGGAAAAACATGCACTTTACATGTTGCTTGGAATGCTTGGTCGTCACTACGTCAATGCCAAGGTTCTCTTTTAAGAATTGTTTGTTATACGCATGATGGTTACCCTTTCCCAAACGGGAATTCCCGTTTCGCAGACTATTCTTCAAAATTTACCATTGCAGAAGTTAAAGATGCATGTCTAATTGGAAGGAATTTTTGATTAGTTGCCGTTTCTGATGTTGTGTGTTTATCCGCAGCGGGTGCGGCAGCACGAGCGAGGTACGTAATTTGAAAAAAAATTATTCTGCAAAAACGGGTGTTTGTCTATAAATGTCTGTCCATTACACGGGAGTTATGTTTTTCATTTCGTCTGCCTAAACTTTCGTCAACGGTATTTGGCGAAACGGGATTTGGCAAAACGGGACGTAACCATTGTCTTGTATAGTCATGTGATTTTCCCCGTATAAGACCATGTTGGACAATAAACATTGACACACTTTAGTCTGGTTCCCCTAGCGTCACTATCTCACTTTAAGCCCTTAAGTTAATTAAGCCTTAGGCTGGTAAGACTTATAATGCGGTTACTGAGCAAGCGTTACGCATACTGTGTTTGGAGTTGGACCAATCAGAATCCTCCTAACACGTAACGTAAACGAAGGGCATGATACACCAATTTAGGCCAGTCATGTTTTTCTAGTTTTGCTATTCTTCTATAGTAAGCATGCAGATGGGTTACGTAAGCCTAATGCATTACCTGCTAACGAGATCAGGTTGCTAGTTGCTAAGCATAAAAGTAAGTTCCATAAATAACTATGGATAAATTGTTTCAATTTGGGGAACTGTCTTTTGTGCTATGTATTTTAATATCGAGCTCGAGGGGACCATCAAACTTGAAATGGCCCCCCCCCCCCCCCCAACGTCAAGACAGCGGCCCTGAGGTTGAAGCCGATACTGGCCCTTAGTTTAATATTACAATCCTTTAATGCAGTTGAAATACAGCGGTCATCCTGTCGACGTGACAGCCAAGACAACCGTTAATATGGCGGGTTTCATCTCAAGATATCCCGCCATTGACGTATACAGCCAAAAGTCCTCATTGCAATGCTGACCTTTTGACCTTTGGTTCCATTGATTTTTCGGTGTCGGTCAGTTTGGGCGGACGAGGCTGGGCTGACCAATGGACGAAAGGAGGCGAGGAAGGAATATTCAGTAGACGCCGAGTGGGCCAAGAAGGAATGGACGGGAGAGTCGACTTTTGATGAGGGGGGAAGAGAAAGAAAAATGAAAGGACGTTAAGCCCGCAGAAAAAAAAGGAAGAGCGGACTTGAAAGTAAGCTAGTTGAGAAAAACAGATTTCAAACTTTTTGGACAGCGAAAAACTTCTCTTGTATTCGTGATGGAAGTTCTTAAAGGTGATGATTCCGAATCCGAATTATTTCCAGAAATCCACTCAAGTGTGAGTGGGAGAGGGCAAATGTGAGTGCAAACATCTAAGTCGCTTATAAGGACAACAATTTTATTACGACCACGAAAGCGAATGTGAGTTTCCTAACATCTAAGGGTAGTTTTATACACGCGCTTCTACCCTTAAACTCATCTTTATCCCGACTTGGCCCTTGAGTGGATTTCTGGAATACGATTGCGAAGACGGATTCTAGAAAGCCACATTAGTGTCAGTGTGAAAGGGCAATGTGAGTGCAAACATCTAAGCCATAAGATCAACAATTTTATTACAACCATAAAAGTTAATGGGAGTGCCTGAACATCTGAGGGTATTTCTATATAGACGTGCTTTGGCCCTTACACTAACCCTTAGCCTGACTTGGCCGTTGAGAGGATTTCTGGAATACGACTGTTACGACGGATTCTTGAAAGCCACTCGAGTGTGAGTGTGCCAGAAAAGGCAATTGTGAGTGCAAACATCTAAGGCATAAAGTCAACAATTTTATTACAACCACAAAAACGAATGTGAATGTCCTAACATCTGAGTGTTTTTCTATAGACGGGCTTTAGCCCTTACACTCACCCCTTAGACGTTCTTGGCCCTTGAGTGGATTTATGAATGCGACCGTTAACCCGGATTCCAGAAATCCATTCAAGTGCGAGTGTGAGAGGGCAAATGTGAGTGCAGACATCTAAAGATAAGGGTAAACAATTTTAGTACAGCCACAAAAGCAAATGTGAGTATCCTAACATCTGAGGGTATTTCTATAGACGCACTTTGATTCTTAGGCCGAATTGGCCCTTGAGTGGATTTCTGGAAAACGGCTCTAAGATAAGGATCAACAGTTTGAGGACAACCACAAAAGCGAATGCGAGTTTCCCTACTTTTTTTCGCCTGTGAGTTCGTTAAATGTGACCTACGGAAGCCTCATGCATATGCAAATCATTCCAGTCACTAGCCTGTGTTTTGACCGTGTATGAGCCATGTAAATTTGACATTAATTGAATTGAATACAGATTCGTCAACCATTTCAGAAATATGACGCTATTTAAGGAAAAAGCACATCAGAATTTGGTCGTTTCGTTGTATTTGGTAAGCAAATAGTTTTCTGTAAACTAATTTTGTTAAGTTATTAATTCAAAGAGTTTGAGCTAGACGTGACTAGAAAGTACCACAAAAAATTTAGGAACACCACACGTCTTTATCTCGTAGGGTTTCATAGTTACTGAAAATTCGAGGTTTTAAAGCTATTTACAACATTACTCTAGACCAAAACGTAGTGTTGATATCGGCATGTAGTTTTGTCTATGATTCCTACCGAAATATCGATATCGAGCACCTCGCTGACTGACCAGCCACTGTCTCAACACCTAATTAGGATGGCCGCACACCAAACTAGACAAATGTATCACGACGAAACGTTGCGGGACAAAACGTGGCATCTGGTAGAGAGACCCCACCAGAAGAAACTAGAAGGAGCTTCTTTTTGTTGTCGTGAGATGCCTAAATATACGCCTAAATACGTCTCGCGACAGTGCGTCATCCGGTGTGTGGTGCTCAACTCATTGCTATGCTTTTGAAGATGCCTGCAGCACGTTGAGACAGATTACAACGAAATTTGGTGTCTAACCCTTACAACACAGTGGAAGTGATTGGTTGGGGTTAGGCGACTTTCCCAGCATGGAGGCCATTAAGCCGCCCTTGCCGCCCAGGTACTAGGGATCAGGATATGCCTGATACGTCCTGCACTACATTCGGAGTGCAGGTACTGGCAGGGATCGTGGGAGGTGGGGCCTTTCTCCCAGACCACCAATGGACGCCGCACCACGTGCTACCAAGTTTTCAGACTTTGGTAGCGGGCAATGACCTGCGCCACAGTCGCCGGGTCCGGATTCGAAGGGTTTTCGCAGCCGTACCCCTTTAGCGGTTACAACTGGTACTGGCAATCAGTCTCCTTACCAGCTATCCCTCTAGCTGCGGGGTCCATCTCAAACCACCTAGCTCATGCGAGTCCATCCTCAAGTGCCGAAGCCTTCGCAAAACTTCAGCCCCGCGCGACCATTTAAGGAGTTTGGTGCACCATTACTCCTGAGAGACTGCCATGATTTTGGCTCCCACACCCAGGGTTTGGTGGCCCTGGCAGATTCAGGCACAATTGCTCGTCCTCGTGGCCTCTGCTGAGCCCCAGTTAAGGGTTGCAGTTTTGGTTGCTACTGCTTGAGTCGCACTCCCTCCGGTGCTCCCCATACCTGGGTTACGCAAATGACAAACTGCCTTCCGCTGGTCTTTGCATTGCCCCGTCGTACACCCACACGAGATGAGATACACTACCATCACTGCTTTGGTGCGGCTGCCGCCCCCGTTGGCCACCCACAACGGGTGTTCGCCCGGGCACCACTCTTGAGGTGGAGGTCGGTCAGTTTATGCCCGGGACCCTTACTACACAAGAGGCCTTACCTATGAGGGTCAGCTTTGTCAGAGGGTATTTCTGTAGATGTGCATTGACTCGTGCATTCACCCTTCTGAACTTGACCCTTGAGTGGATTTCTGGACTACGGCTGAAAGTAGTGTTGACAAAAGTCTGTTTACTGGGTTACACTCTTTTGTGGGTTACTTGGCCTTTCTTCTCTAGTTGAGAGTGGAATATTATTTCGGCACAGTTACAAAGGAGGTAATCGGTGAAGTGACACCCCACTCCACAAGAGCAGATGCTGATGTGTGGACAAGGGTCTCAAAAAAAAAAAAGAAACATAGTCTGAACAACATTCGGAATTAAGACCACACTGGATGTCAGAAATTGGGAAGAAAAAACAACAATAATAAACAGAAAATAACAAAGAAAAAGAGGAAATAATAAAAAATGCAAAACTCAAACTTTACCTTAAATAGCAGAGAAACGACAGTTTTTAAAAATTACACAGTAAAATTATAAAGCTAGAAAATACTAAGCTTGGAACGCGAAGTAACAGCCGCCATTTTGTTCTCTTCCATTTTTATCTACCTGTAACTCTCTCTTCGGACACAGCGTCCTTATAAGTATAAAGGCTTCACGCTCGGCTGCACATAGCATGTGAGCCGCGTCGTCCAAGACTGTGAAAAATTGCCACGAGGCGCGCTGAAAACACGAATAACGAATTACGAACTACGCCACATCACAGCATTGATTAGATTTTTTAGCAGTACGCACAAGAACTTGGTAATCTTCTCATTATTAGATTTCCCGGTGTTGCAGCACTAAACGAACATTATTTTACGGTAATGGTGACTATCCTTGAAGTTTTCGGACGATTTATTGCTACGTCAAGGGATCGTTTAATATATTTTTAATGAGAATTGAAAACGCCGTAGCACAATGCACACGTACCATGGTTCTTCGTCTGTTTGAAATTCATGAAATTAAACCTTCGGAGGCTTTGTTTTGATGTCGCGTGGACAAAGAGGTACTTAGCATGAAGCCGTTGTTGTTAAACTTTAATAATTGAGTGTCAATGCAGTGTTTTAATTTTAAAATCCGCGTGTCACGCGTCACGAGTACCTTTCACAGTTCAGTCCGCTAGCTTAGCGCGCTGCTTTTTGTGGCGTGCTCGCAGCGCGGCTGGTGGCAGAATCGGCGACAAAGGATGACGCTTCGAATGTCTATTGCCAAGCCTTGTTACATATAAGGAAGCAATGCTTCAGATAGGAAGTTGTTGGCGTCGATAATTTGCGTTGCATTCTGGGGGGGACTCAAAAAAATCGTGCGAAAATTAAGTTCTTCGTTAAAAGTGTCATCTCGGCAAACTTGTTAATTTTTTGTTCTTTAATAAATACTAAAAATAAAATAGTTACATTAATTACGTTACTAACAAAAAGAAAATTGGCACAGTCCTTCATTTTTTTTTGTTTATATGACATTCAGCAACAGCTGCATGACGTTAGACACACCGCCAGCCACTTCTTGTTTGGTTTGCGTGTGGCGGTCTAGATTTTAACTCGCATGTCAGTGGTAAGACAGCAGTCATGTCGGCGAGAGCGCGAGCCGTATTTTTGCGTCCCACCAGACGTCGCTCGTGCACGCAGACGAGACAATTTTTTTCTTTGTCCCATTTTTTTTTTGTTATCATGTCTGACGGCGTTCTCAAGTCGTCCATTCCTACTCTTAATCGATCGCGATTATATCCACAATGGGATTGGCCGGAGCCCAATGGCTGCCGAGCTGGGCAATCCTTCACACGTACGCTTCTTCGTTAGTACACATTTATCCTCAAGTAGCAGCTAACTCATGAAGGAATCTGCTTTACCAAGGGAGTGGCAAATGTTAGACAAGCAATTCAAACCACGTCCTGTTTTTCTATTTTACCAAATCACGTGCATTACGTTGCGCACAAGGTGGTGGGCGTGTAACCCACCAATCCTTTACGGCAGCCACATCAGGGTGACATTTGCACAGCTTTAAAAAATCTGGTTGATAGTGGGATTCGATCCCATGTCCGCTTGGCTTGGAGATGAATGTTGTATCCACTGAACTGTGCCCGTTCACCTTTAGTCTGTCAACGTCCGCCACACCTTGCTCGTACGTTCACTGGGGCTTAATTTTTTCCTCTTCTGTTTTGTGATGGGCAGCCGTATGGTTGCAGTGATGCGAACACGCATGTAACATATAAAATAACCGAATATGGGACGGTTCTGGTTTTGATTGGTGGGACCAAGTAAACTTTCGAAAATCAAGCATCTAACATATGAAATAACCGAATATGGGATAGTTCTGAATATGATTGGAGAGACCGTCAGTTTTCGAAAATCAAGCAACTAACATATAAAATAACTGAATATGGGATGGTTCTGGTTTTGCTTGGTGTGCCCAACTCAACTTTCAAAAATGGAGTATCTAACATACAGGGTGAGGCAGAAAGTGAGGGCCTCAAAGATGGTTAATGTTAGGATAATGAAACTTTGCATGGTATGTAGGCGAACGGGGGGGGGGGGGGCCCCAAGTAACCCTGTGTCGATCACTGACCTTGATGCACATTTTCAAGGTCATCGTGGTGCTAACTTTTTAACCATGCTTCGTAGAACCCCAGTGTAAATTAGAAACTTGTAGACATTGACAAGCCATGGCCATTGCAAAAAACGGAACGACATTCGGTACGTTAGTTTAGGAATTACGGAAATTGCAAGCATCATTCTGTTGTGCTGACCGAGTGGCTTTCCTGCCAAACAGTGAGTGTGAAATAAAGTCCAGTGGTTCTCAAAGTACGTGAAATCAGCTTGGAAACAAACAGCAACTCAGCCATGCTGATGACTCGACACCAGCTAGACACAATCTGTTACATTCATGTATAGGCAGAATGATGCTGCATATTATGCAAGGTGGCATAATTTAGTCACCGTGGTCATCTAGAAAATAAAACTAAAGTTGTCCGTCCCTCAGGTTAACATTTCTGATTTTTTTTCACAGCTGATTACGGTTACTGAATTGTGTCAATTTGCGTAAAATGCTGCAAACACCATATACCTATCAATACAACGCGTGGTGTACGAGAGACCCTGCCAGAACTGTTTGACAGGAAAGCCACTCGGCCACACAACAGAATGATGCTTGTAAGTTGTAATTTCCCTAATTCTTAAACTAACGTACCGAATTTCGTTCCGTTTTTTGCAATGGCCATGGCTTGTCAATGTCTACAAGTTTATAATTTACACTGAGGTTCTATGAGGCACGGTTAAAAAGTTAGCATCACGATGGCCTTGAAAATGTGCATCAAGGTCGTTGATAGACATATGGTTAGTTGGCCCCCAGTTCGCCTACATACCATGCAAAGTTTCAATATCCTATCATTAACCATTTTTGGTTGTCATGGGTGGACCTTCCTTTCTGCCCCACCCTGTATAAAATAACAGAATGTGCGATGGTTCTGGTTTTGATTCCGTTTTAAGTCTTTATGCGGCTATTTCTCTTTTAGCTGTTTTGCGCATTGCAGGTGGAGCTAAGCAATCACCCCCCCCCCCTCTCTGGTTAATACCCAGTGGTGTAAATTCAAACAATGAAAGAGGAAAACAACGCTAAACAGCGAAAAATCATGAACGAGAAATATCGTATTATACAGCTGTTGTGAGATTTATTTCGGGCGGCAAATTATGAACCCATGCTACCCCAACGAAGTCCCACTGATGACGTCACTTGCGAAATCGACCTAGTCCAAAGTCTATTATGTGGCGTCATATATTAACTACCCGTTGTCACTTTAAAAGTGATATCCATTCATAGGCCGCTTTCATAGGCACAATAAATCAACTCAAATCAAATAGCCATTGTTTGCTGAACTGAATTGAATTTTGTTGAGGGCCCTGGCCGAAGCCTTACGCCCTAAAACTATGAATAAGATACAACAGGACACAGTTTGCTGAGATGATGTCGTCTAATGGCCCGAGCTCGCTGGGTCTTCTGCCCGGTGCGCTCAACAATTGGGGGGGGGGGGGGGAGAACCGAATTAGAATTCATTCCGCGGCCTCTATCCTCCCATCATCCCAGTCCACAAGGTAATTTCGGCCGCCTTAACTAAACTTATTTCCCTGTTTTGCCGTAAGTCCCCAAATGTAAAATCAAACCAGACCAACCCTCTTGTTTGTGGATCACAGCAACCCTGTAGATGGCAGATTAATTACTCAAACCAAACGGTAACCCGAATACTGCTGCAATTCTGTAAAACCCTAAGTAAGTCTAGATACCGTGACATTTCGAGTTAGGCCCTATGCAAAGGTAAAGTGTCCCACTGTAAGTCAGGCGTCGGGCAAGGTGGCCTGATGGTTAGCATGACCGTCTCCTGTGCCAGAGGTCCCGGGTTCTAATCCGGCCTCAGCCACCCCTGGCATTTTCGGGAAGAGAAGGGCCCTGTGATGTCTTTGCGATTGGATTTACCTAGCAAAATTGTCCCTCTCTCCTCCTGGCGTTATGTCTAATGCTGGGTGCGCGTCAAGCAACAACAGTGTAAGTCTGGCGAGCCCGATCCCTCTAACGCTCCTTATTTTAATTTTTAAAACATCATGCGGACTGAACCTAGACTTTTGCCTCTTTTCCACCAGTTTAGCTTTTAAACTCATCGGTCATCGTGGGTGAGCTGTGAGAGAGCTCAGCCTGGTTGCTGGAGGTTTGCGGATCTGGTCGAACCCCTGGAAAGGGGGCCTTGGGAAAGCCCCAGCCAGGACAGCCGGCCAGGGTAGCGTGAGAGGCTACCATGCTCCTTCAGCGGCTATGGGATGTATTCTGGCTAATTCTGGACAATCTTTCGGCCCTTAGGTTTCCCGGGATCGAATCCTCGAGCTGGCACCTCCCTTTACCAGATTTTCTTCTTCTCTAAAAAAAGATCTGGTAATGTTCACATTTGAGCCGGTTCAGCCATACAAGCATTAATTCCTTCGGCTGACATAAGGCTCGTCAAAAAAAAAAAAACTGAAATCTGGCTCACGTGTAATATTGTAGCTTCACCCTTGGCGTGCCGTTAGTGGTGAGGGTCAGTCGGATGTACGAATAATTGCCACACAGTAAACAATCTTTGTGCACTTACGTTTCGTCGGAGTGGGATGACTGGGATTCGACGTGTGGAGGAATGAGCATATTGATAAAGGCATTATTTCTAGTCTATGAATTTTCGCTGTTTCGCTTGTTTTCTTTTTTCTCTTATACAATTTATGGCGACTTGCGTTGTTGTTGTTACTTAAAGGGGGGGTTGCCACCAAATAACAGGCCACAGCATCTATAGCCATTTGCCGCAATCTAGTTCTGTCTAGCCCTTACTTTCAACATGCGAAGGAACACACGCAATACATTTATTTTAACACAACAAACAAGCCTCGTGTCTCCATAATTATAGAGCGTGGAAGTTGACGCGTCCATGAGCGCCAGAGAGCAAGCGGCAAAGTTAAGCCTAACGACATCACTGGCGCTTTTTTACTATACATGGACCATTTTGAATTTCTATACACAGATTTTGAACCGCTAGATGGGTGCCATTTAGTGACAGTGATACCTTTAACCTTGACCGTTTGGTCCCTGATGCACGTGGACGCACCAACTATACATTCAATAATTATTAAGAGGCACGTGGCTGGTTAGTTGTGTAGAAAGAAATTGCTTTACGCATTCCGTCGCTCGTTGAAATCAAGTGCGTCATGGAACTAAATAATGGTAGACAGCGCTAGATGCTGCAACCTGTTGTTCGGTGAATAGGCACCTCCTTTAGGGTAGCAGAACCCAAACTGGGTTATCTGCCTCACTGTAAACGAAGAGAGAGATAAAGTTGCTAGAGAAATCCAAGCCGAACACCCAGGATCTTTGACATAAATGTACTACATCTTTCGGGGTTTGTGAGAGAGTTTATTCAGGGTGGTATTCTACCTGAAAAACCGGGAAATTCAGAAAAATTCAGGGAATTTGTCTGAAAAAGTCAGGGAAAAATCAGGGAATTTGATAAACATACACGGAGATTCAGGGAATTTCAACACCGAAAAGTGCTGAAATTCCGTGGATGTCAGTGTATGTTTATCAAATTCCCTGATTTTTCCCTGACTTTTTTAGACTTGATAAATTCCCTGATTTTTCCCTGACTTTTTAGACTTGATAAATTCCCTGATTTTTCCAGGACTTTTTCAGACTTGATAAATTCCCTGATTTTTCCCTGACTTTTTCAGACTTGATAAATTCCCTGACTTTTTCAGACTTGATAAATTCCCTGATTTTTTCGGTTTTCCCAGTGTGAACGCGACCCTGACTTGGCTGGTGTCTCATTTACCCGAAATAAAATTAACTAATTCGTATTTCACTTTTTTACTTCCAAAACTATACCTCCACTTTATTTCATTTAAAACTATCATGGTTCCTTCTCAAAAAGTGTCAATACTCATCAGTTTTGCGAATTTTCGATAGGCATTATCCGAAAAATAAATTTGTCCATACCTCCTATCTTCGTCAGGCAGCAAGAAACGTGTGAACTATACAGTCTACAAAATTGTATGCAGTCTTCTAGATGGATCGAATTCAATCGGGAACGATTCAAACTTGATACGTCTGTGGCCCTCTGTATGTCAAGGCCCTTTGAATCGTTCCCGATTGAATTCGATCCATCGAGAAGAGTGCACACAACTATGTAGACTGTAGTTCACACGTTTCTTGCTGCCTGACGAAGATAGGAGGACTAATAAATGTTTATTTTTCGGATAATGCCTATCGAAAATTCGCAATACTGGTGAGTATTCACATTTGTTGAGTTTGAGCGTCATTCGTTTATATTTATATTTCCATCACCCAACGTATAGAATGGTCAATTTCTTTGCCATTTTCCTTTCGTTACATTTGTGATAAAGTAAAAACTCCTTAGGCCTAAGTTAAATGGGTCATTACTTGTTAAGTGCGATTCTAGTTTTGTTTAGATTACGGCATCTTTATCAGTTCTAGTTATTACGGCAGTGCAATTTTTGATGCGATGCGATGTGGTTATTGCGATTTGAGTGAAATGTGAAAAAAACATTTTTTTCTGGTCCTGTTCTGCATCTGCTTTCGACCGAAAAAAAAAACACGAGGGAAATTTGTCAGCATTGGTCTGAAAAACCTGGAAAAAAAAACCAGAGAATTTCATAGTGAAGTTTTGAACGCCACCATGTTATAAAGCGCGGCAATCCCTTCTGGGAATTTCGCCTTACAATAGACGACGTGTGGGACAATTTAGCTGGCGATCTGTCTGTGTGTATTTTAAAAATGTACAAAGTTTTAAGTGAGTTGTTTTAATGCACGAATCATGTTCAGCCACACTATTTTTCATCAGTTTTTGTCTCTCCATTTTCCCCGGTTGTGCTTCTATTTTCTTCAAGTATATCGTTTTTCATATTATGTTTGCTTTTTTCTTTTTTTACGTGTTACGCAAGGTAATAAACATGAATGAGGTTGTTTTATGGTGGCGGCCAGAATATTGGTTGGAGGTTTTCTACCATCTCTAGACTGCCGACGAAAGATAGCACCATTTACATCCAGGTTTTAGTCTTCTGTGCAGCCGAAACGGCTGGGAAGACTATAGCAACGACTCCGTTCGTCCGTCAGTCGGTCGCCTTTTTTAGTGGTAGTCAAGTGGACTTTAAAAAACACGGCAGATTAAAACATCGTACCTTCCATAGTGCTAATAGGGCTTTCGCGATCGTAGCTCACGAAATAATAACATTTGATCCTCGCATTTAACCACTACCGGAAGACACGCAACCGAAAAAAAAAACAAGAGGATTCCGTTAACGCAACACTGTAGCTTCATTAAAAAAGTCTCGATACCGTGTTGCATAAACGAATAGGCCTACTCTGGAACCTAATTCTCCGTTAGTTGCTCCTTACGTAATTAAAACGGCAGGTAAAAATTAGGCCTAAAAGCTAACAATTACACCTAAAATAGAGTTTTAAACGGTAGTTGGATGGTTGCTACTCTTAGATTGTGTAATAGAGATCGGAAGCTCCTAAGACCTTTTACATGCCACAATTGACATGAGCATGAGGGATCACAGAGGCGTCTGCAGTGGCTGAGGTCAGATTTGCACCCAGGACATTTCGAGATAGTCGTACTTAACCATAGTCACATTTCATCACTGCGTTGATTGCTTAAATATTTTTCCTTTCACTAGAAAACTAAAGGAAATATAGGTGGTGGGACAAGTCGGGCGAATACGCTCCTTTTAGGGCTAAAAGTCAAAAGGTAACTGGTTCCATGTCGGCTTTGCAGTATGACTCAAGTTTTGCATCATTAGTTAAAGCGTATGTAAATGTGGCAAAAGCTAAAACGCTGTAAATACGTGGAATGTGCCAAAATACGAAGAGGGGTCGTCCTCTTAAACATCGTCACAAACACTGCCTCCATCAGTCATGAATTGTGGCGGGGTTGGAAAAGCAGACACGACACTCTACAACAAGGCTTACTACCAGGCCCCACGTAATAATTATTTGCATATATCCTCCACAAATCAGACGGGGAAACTCGTTGCCGGTGAAATTTGCAGTCCCCGTTTATGCCGTTCGCTATTCCACCAGTCGCGTGTTCTTTACACACTTGACGTGATGTGAACCGCATCTGCTACATTATGCGAAAACAGCCACTCAGACTCAAAAAGTATTTTGGCTCTTCTTTACTTAAGTCTATCTTTATTTCCTTGGAGAAAACATCAATTGTAAAAAAAAAAAAAAAAAAAAAAAAAAACACGAAGTCTAATGCGCTCAATTATAAGGAAGAGTGTTGAACAGTGCCAGTGCCCAATTTGGCGGATTTTTTATGCTACAAAATGCATGCACTTTATGAGGAGTTAAAAAAATCCACATTTTCGTGTGATGAAAGCTCAGTGAGTAAACCTTTGGTTTACACATCTCAGATGCTGGAATCGCGCCTAGAATATATGGTCTAACTTTTGTTTCAATATATTGACCAAAAATTAAAGCAGTGGGCGAAGTTTCTGATTTGGCTAAGTACATAAAGTACATGGGATCAGTTAAAAGAAAACAGTTACCAATCATTCATTCCTTTTTCTTAGTTTACTCAGAAGTTCTTAATGTACTCAAGAGCTTCAGACGTTGAGTTAGCTTTAGAAAAAGCAGTGTCAAAAGACATAACTCTAATGAGGTAACCTCAGAACAAGTCGGAGAGGAGGACTGTATGAGAAGAGGTAGTATCAAAAGGGTTTGCTCTAGAAGTGGTAATATCAGAAGAGTTTTCTTCAGAATAGACAGTACAGCTGCTACTGAAGAGATAGTTACCAAAAGAGTTTGCTCTGGAAGAAGTAGTATCAGAAGTGTCTGCT
>JAHWFP010268627.1:3969-18407 GCA_023313725.1 Lithobius niger
TGGGAGGAGCTGAGGTGCCTTTGATACCAATTACATAGCCTTTCTCGACATCATTTAAAAAAATCTAAATTCACATCCACAGGTCGAATTCCTTCATTACCGTAAACCTTTCCATATCACCAGGGTTACTCCATTTCATTCATACACTAACTCTATTTACAAGTACAGCAGTTTGAAGATTGAAATACAACCAGTTGATGCTCACACCCCTCAACCATACCAAATTCTTTGCGAATTTCGATACATTGTCACCAAATTTGTTAATTGTTGCTTATTTTTCAGCCTGTGATACAATAGGCTAGCTTCAAACGGCTACATTGTAAGAAAACTATGTTTTCCCTTTCCACCCCTCCATCCCCTCCCCCCACAAAAAATCAGGCAGACTTATGTTGTTGTTGTATACATCGAAGGATTTACTGATCCATACGCTCGTTCCTCAACACCTAAATGTAAAATTAGTAAGCATGAACCACTCCAGTTTAAAGCAATCATTTCATAAACCAGCGCAAACTAAATTCAGATTTCCCACCCATTTAAAGCAAAATACATTTCTCAGATCATAATTGCAAACCTTGCAGACAAGGCTACATACATTGGGCAGAGTCAACAGAAACTTATTGAAAGAAATATTTCATAAAACAAATAAATCAAATTTTAAGCTTGACACAAACTCTTTTGTCCAACTTTTCACCAGAACTGGTCATCAACCTAATATTTCTAGTACGTACCCACATTCTCTCGCAAATTCCCAGTCTTTGAAGCAGACGCAATTTAGTATCGTTTTGTATTGCCATTCACATGTACACAAAAACACTAGATATTTGAAATAAATAAATACGCGTCACTGAAAATAATACAAAGGTAAATTGGAAACAAGCCATCTGTGAAAATCATACACTGGAAATAACATAGTACAGGGTGGTCTACAAAAACCTGACGACCCAAGATTTTCTAAATCCAACTTTTTTAGTTAGCACCCCTCAGTACCAAAATAGGACAGAAATCAAAGCCAATGAAATGGGAAGATTTCTGTGTTCACCTGGTTCTGAGGGGTGCTAACTAGAAAAGTTGGACTTAGAAAATCTTGGGTCGCCAGTTTTTTGTGGACCACCCTGTATAGTAAAACCATATTTATGCACAAGTTTTATTCGAGCAATGATAACTTTATGTTATAACTTCGGGAAAACACACACAACCACCTGGCAGAAACACAACAAAGTTCCTTTGAATTTTCGGTGAAGTCCACACCCGTGCATCTTCTTCAGAAAAAATGTCAACAACACATACAACGTCCGAAAACTACACGTCTAAAGTTCGTGAATTTCAGACTTCAAAACATGCGCGTGGATGGATGCATCACTGATCTTCATTTGCCATCTGGATACCCCACTCTACGTTATTTACAGCAATTTGTGTTTATTTATTCCTCATTCGTTGAGGAACATGAGGGTGTATTGATTTGTATTCCCTCTCCCTGGCCTGTGACCGAAAGCTTTTCATCAAAAGAACTCCCGTTCACAGTTGTGACCTTAATAATTGGTTCAGTGAATTATTTTTATAAAAAAAAGCCAGTGGACTAGTGGCCATCTCGGTAAAGGAAGAGTATGGCAGCAATCTGGTGATGGACTGATTCACCAGTTCAAATCATGGTCGTGTTACTCGAATGATATGTAAGTGTATTAAAGTGGTTGCTGTACTATGTTATTTCTAGTGTATGATTTTCGTTTATGCTTGTTTCAATTATCAGAACTATTCTTCTGTTGTTGTGATGTGATATTCACTGACCCATTTTTTTCAAGGTACATGCATCCATGTTGGCTTTCTTGTATGACTCAGTTTTGCGACATTAGTTCAAACGTATGTAAATGTTGCCAACACAGTCATTTTCTTGTTTTTTCTTTCGTGGGAGATGATTTTGCGACATCAACTGGTCAAAATGTTGCAAACGCTATTCTCAACGGGTCGCATGGCATACCGGAAGGATTTATGCGCCTTTAATCAGAATTAAATTAATTTTTGTATACCCTTCCCTACTTTTGATTTAGTCAGTTTGCCCTATGACATTGAAAATCTCATTTGTGTCCTAAAATTGATAAGATTGATATGATCACCGGTTTGCTTTTCTCTTTTTAGTGATTGGTTCTTCACTAGCGCAAGGAAGAAGTGCACTACGTAAGTAGCGCTTACATTATAGCTTAACATCCCCATAGTTATGATGTGGTTTTTGCACAATTATTTGAATTATAGATTAGAGTTTGAAATTCACTCTTTTAGTTGTATTACCCTGACTAGTAAAAGAATTTATTAAGTCTTCTCTAAAGATGTAACGCCAAGACTTGTATATTTGCCACTTCATTTCTTTGTTTATTTAACATAAATAAGCAGTTACAAGCGAATCATGAGCTGCCTTGTTTAAAAACGTCATCAGCAGCCCAATGTTGGTATGGCTCCACGCATGTTCAGGATCAATGCTGCATGCCCAAATTCGGGTGCTACACGTATAGGTGTTAATTGATTCATAGGGTTTTGTAGCGAGCCTTCACCATGCCTGGTGATCTGCTCGACGAAGCTGTAAGGCCCTAGTGTTAATAGATCAAATCTTTACTAAACAATCAATTGTCATTAATTTATCTAAAAACTATTAGTGTGTGTACTTTTTCACCATTAGTCCCATTATTAACTTAGAAAGCTACACAATATAAGACACAAACCATTTTGGAAAGTTTTAAAGAATAATAAGGTTTACAAAATAGGAATTAGTAACTCGGTTCTATAGAGCAGTGCCAACAACGCTATGCTGGAGCCTGTAATTAGGTCGCTATAATGGTCACTGGATAAACATGGAGGGGAAAAAGAAGGGCAGTCTTACTGAAGCCAATGCTGTTAGAGCGAATTTCTTAAGCCTGAAACGCACAATTTTTTTCTATTTGTTGGCAGTTGCTGAAATTTTTCGCAAGTGGAATCCATTCTTTCCCGATTACAACCTCGCAGGATAAGGGATTGGAGAGAACAACGTTTTTTAGGCCTAAGAAATCCGCTCACATCACCGGCTTAACTAGAAGTGCCGCTGTTTTCCCCTCCATTTTAATCTAGTGCCCCTTGTAGATATCTCTCAGGACGCTAGCCTCGTAGCCAATATGGCGTTATTGTCATTACTCTATAAGGAGCAATGGCATCAGACAACTGTGAGGCAAGTAGAGTAATGGTGTGATTTTGATATACTGTATAATGATAGCTGCTTTGTGTTATGACGTATGAGCTATTCAGTATGCCTGTCAAGGATGAAACCCTGTTATCCTACTAAGGAAATATTTTTTTTGGGGGGGGGGGGGGTTGGCTTAACAAACGATTTATTTTCGACTACAAAATTAATAGGTTGTGATAAGCAAAATTGTTGCCACTATTTTTTATTGCTGCGTTTTTATTGCTGCGTCTACCATACTTTGTTCCACATTATGTTTTCAGAAAACTGACCGTATGACGCCACGTTTTCTTCCACTACGAGTGCAAAAAATTCGTATGTATCCCGATCGTAAACTCTAACAGTAACTGCGCAGATTCTACAAGTGAGACATCCACGTGTTTTTGCACACTCAGTGCCAGGAAACGTGGCGTCATCCAGTCAGTTTTCTGAAAACATAATGTGAAACAAACTGTAAAAAGGTTTTGTTGCAATGAGAAAAAATTTACGCATTGCATCAAATTGCATTAACAAATTTTTTTGGATGGTGCTAAACAAAGGTTTTGTTGGCGAATAGTTAACCAACGATAAACGTTGCGTGGAACAAGATATCGTTTGAGACAATAAAAATCAAAATAACTTTTTTGAGTAAAAAACTTCATTGCTTTATAGTATGGTTTAGGAATTTGTTTAAAAAAGGTGAATGAGGCCCTAACACGATAATAAGTTAACAATACAGTGTTAATTTTATCGACAGTTTAATCATTTTTATTGATAAGGTAAATTGTTTGAATTAAAAATTTAATATTACCTTAGTTTGTTATGACGAGTAAAACCATAGACTTCTTTTGCAGTTTCCTTT
The DNA here is from genome assembly GCA_023313725.1 of Lithobius niger. Lineage (NCBI taxonomy): Eukaryota > Metazoa > Arthropoda > Chilopoda > Lithobiomorpha > Lithobiidae > Lithobius > Lithobius niger. Next base: position 8,013 of record JAHWFP010268627.1, read on the forward strand.
GATGGGGAAGTTCCAGCAGAGATCGACAAAATTGAAGGTAATAAGGTCTGTGGTGTCATAAAAATAATATTGTTAGTGACACATTTGTATTATTGTTTATATTTAACATTTCTTCTACACTTATGTTTTTAATTTTTTGTTGCAAATTCTTAATCTGAATACTGATCTATTATCCTGAACAGATTCAATAAATGCTGAAATTGCTCACATACAGACACTTCCAGATGTTGACAAACTTCCAGGTAGGTTGATATCTTATTTATATGTTGAGAAGTTTGGATGAGCTTGTAGGGACAGAGGAAGTATCGGCCATTTTATTTACAGCTATGTTCATAGGAGTAATTCCTTAGGTGTAGAATGCTTAAAAAATTCCTGCGTGACAATAATAACAAATAAACGCAAACCAAACCTTTGTTGAATCGTTGGCATGCAGCCTGTTACTGCCCAATTCCCTGACAATAATGCATGTCTCTCGTAACAAGCAGTGAAAAATTTAACAAATATTTCTGAGTCACTGTGACTTGTGTAAGTGATTAAATTGTGGTACTTTTATTGCAGAATTATAGAAAATATTGTAGATTTAAAATTTCTCAGTGACAAGAATTACAAAGAAAAGATAAGAATTGCCAAGGAAAGAAAATAATTGAAAAGCTGAGTTTGCAAAAAAAAAATTAGAGTTTCTTACTGCCTACAAATACTTACTTCAGTAATTATGCTTAAAATCATCATTTTACGCTATCACTGCTCAATTATCAACTAAAAACTCCCTTTTTTAGCTTGAATCCAAACTTTCTCTCCTCTCCCGCCAGGGGCGCTGCTACTCCTAACTAGGAGGCCGCCATCTTGTTTGTTCCCTTCATCACATTTTGAGCACGTTGTTAGGGTAGGACGTGTTTGGCATCGCTGCCTTTGTTTTCTAGTTTGGAAGCAAAGTTATCAACCTTTCTGGGCAGAATTATGACCACGATTGAAGAATCAAACGATCTATTACGTGAGAGACTCAATTCGAAGAAATTTGATGCGTGTATGTTTGTGCGTGGAGGGCGAGTTAGTTGTGTGTGTTCCACTTCAGGTGTTTAAAAAAAAGTTTGGTATAAAATTAGTTAGTTTAAATGGGACGGAAAGCCAACGGGCTCGAGATTGGTTTAATAAATACGGATGCAAACCTATTTACGTTGCTTTTTGGACTTATATGTCAGACTGCCTCAGCTGGGAATCGAACCCAGGACCTTTGAAATCAAAGGCCAAGGTCCTACCGCTAAGCCATACTGACACGGCTTAGCGTTAGGGTATGGCTTAGCGGTAGGGCTTTGGCCTGATTTCAAAGGTCCCATGTTCGATTCCAGGCTGAGGCAGTCTGACATATAAGTCCAAAAGGCAATGTAAATAGGTCTGCATCCATATTTATTAAAACTAGTTAGTAATCAGTTTTCAGAGCTTCTAAAATGGTTTAAATGGGAAACTGGCAGAAGTTATTATTGAAGCTAACAGTTCAATATCAACCTGACTTCTTGTGGAGTAATTGTAAAAAAGAAGTGCTGACTTGCAATATCTTGGGGAATTAGTATTAAAACTAGTTAGAAATCTCTCCTCAAATCTTCTCAAATGGGGTAATGGAATTTCAAACTGGCGGAAGCTAATAATGGCAAAACTACCAACCTTACTTCTTGTGGTACGATTGTAAAAAAGAAGTTCTGTCTTGCAAGTATTTTGGGGACCAGCATGTGCCTTGTTTCTGTAAAGTACCGTACAGTGTTAGTGTTGTGAACCACACACCTACGTTTTCATACTTATATAAGTAAGAATCCACCCAAAACCAAAACTGGTAAAGAGAAGCCACCAAGTTTCCAAAAAGGTTCGGCCTTTGAAAGTAGTGTTATCATTCAACCAGGGAAACGTCACCAAGGTTGATCCTATTTGCCTTATCAATAGTTCGAAAGTTAAATGAAAACTAGAACATTGCTACTTTCGTTTTCTACAAAGTACAGTGTTAGTGTTGGACACTGAAATTTGAAAACATCGTTACCACGCAAGCATACATGCAGTGTTTTTTCCTGATGTGAATACGGCAACATGGGTAGGTAACAACGCCAAGAACCTCAACAATTAGATGTATTCAAATTTCAGTGTAGCACTGTACAGCACTAAAGCAACTGAATTTATAAATCTGACTTGTTCAACTGCGTTAGAATGGTACATTTTGGCTTGGCTTTAACAATATCAGGCAACACCAACAAACAGACGTGTCAAGTAAAGTTTCTATGCTTCTTTAAAAGAGCTGCACTTTTTTTTACATAAAGCTAAACACATGCATACTGTATGAAGGCAAACATACAGCCGTGACAAAATTCAAAGATAGCCATAACCATGATAGTAATGTGACTTGCTAACATTGAGTGGATGTGAAAAATTCGAGCATAGACTGGTTGCTGACCATAAAAATCCAAAAATTGTTGGCGTAAAATGTTTTCTTAACTGGATACCCATAAACATATCCACACTACACACAATTTAAGTGTTTATATCATGCATTTGCACTGCAATTCGTGCTTACATGTGCCACCTTAAACATTAACACACGACCGCAACATACAAACTATTGTTTGAACTTGTGTATGAAAATAAATACATTGTGGTTTTCATTTTCTTTTTTACTAGCTGATGTAGACACTGACTTTATGCCAATATCCAGAGTACTTCCACTGAAAAAAAGTAAGTGAGATTTGTATGTATTTATTGATATAAAAATAAAGAATCTTTGTTCCAGTAATTAAAGAGAGGATTTTATTCATTGAATTATTTTTGATGAAAAGTGAATGAAGTAAGGAGAGTTAAGCTTGTAAGTCTAAGCAAACACGGTCAAAACATCAGTTAAAATTTCTGTTTTAATAAGTTTTACCGCAAAATAACAACTAACAAGATGTACACCTGTGCACCGTGTCTCATGTTCATGCATCAAGGTCAGTCGGTGAAAGCTGCACCACTTCTGAATTGCTTGTGTGTTTAGCTATAGGCTCCCCACCTGATAAAATCGCACCACTAAATTTTGGAATAACGTTCCTTTCGGAATTGCTCTCAGCAGGTCATTGGTATTATCAAGAATTTATAGAGTTGGGGAGGAGAATTTGTGACGGAGGCCCATACTGAAACGTCTTAGATACATTCGTATTAGTTCAGTCTTAGTTTGTAGAGGGCGCCATGTGTTTTATGTGGGAATTTCTACTTAGTTTTTAGCCTAAAATTAAACTAAACTAAACTAAACGAAACTAGGTTGTATTTTATTATTATTTAGCCTAGATTAGTTGTAATTTAGTTTACTTTAGATTTGGGCTTAAAACGAGCAAAAATTTCCAGATGGAACACGTGGTGCCCTCTGAAAACTCAGACGGAACTAATAGGGACGAATCTAACGTGTTTCAATGGGGACTTTTTAGAGTTACAAATTCTCCTCCCCATCCCTATAAATTCTTGGTTTTGTGTATGACTTTCAGAGGTGCAAGGGCTAATAGGAGAGGATTACGGGAATCGGGTATGCCATTACTATTTAGCACCATCATTCAGGCCGATTCTCACTCTTAAGCCGTCTTTCCAGCTTCCTTACAATATTAAACATCACCCTAGCTTTAATTTTAGTGACATTTTTTGCATAGACACTCAGGGCTCGAAGTACTCGGGCAAGTGAGTAAGTGGCACCCGCTGGACATGCAAACAACATCTAGATAATATCAGAAGTGCACGAACAAATTGTGTGCCTGAATGTAAAAATAAAACCGTTCAATACAAAATGCCATGGGTGGCCTTTGCGTCCCTGGCAGGTCTAACCATGGTAGTAAGGCAGTTGTGACACTACCCTGCCTTCCTATTCCCATGTATTTTTAAGCCAGTTTTACTTTTAACTTATACGTATGCTTTTAATTTTTGCATTTACACTTTAAGAATCTTGGATAAACAAAACGTCTTTCCCATTAATTATTAATTACTTTTCACCGTACCGTTCACCTCCTACTCTTTAGCTGTGTATGTTCAGTGCCATCCCCTTTTCAGGCTGGCGTTCAGCACCCCCCGCCCCTCTCCGGGTCTTTTCCAGTCCTGATGCTCCTACAACAAATTATATTATTATTCAATCCTGGTTTCTTGCAAGTTAATTTGCTATCGTTTCTTAAGAAAATCCTATTATAAGAACATAATTTCATCATATGTACAGCTACTACCACTACAATAATAAATTTTACTCCCAGCCAAGCAGAGGGCATGCAGAAATTATGTGGCACCAGCCTAACTGGTCATTGATGTTAACAACCAGACCCGTTCGGGAAGAAGTTAACTCGTTGAGGAATAAAAATCAAATTGAGATTTCCACAGAAGACTTAAACGATATGTTCTGGAAGAGCATTCCAAAAATTAACGACTCTTTCGGTAAAGAAGCGGTGGCAAACCTCCAGCCTAGAAGAAGAGCTATGCAAATGTAGCATGTTCCTTCTAGCGTATTGCAAATTTTGGATGAAAGAGTTGCTTGGATCGTAGGTAACAAAACCTTTTAATGTGGGGTTTTAAAATCCCCAAGTTGCTCGTAAGGGAGCTACGTACCAGCAAAACACCATTAGTCAAGTGATGCTGCATTGCTTAAGTTTCTCCAAATGCGTCTAATAACAAGGCCGAGCTACCTGGGAACACTACTGAGATTTAAACATTTCAAAATAAAATCTTCACAAAGACTTGTAACCGTTTACGGAAGGTGGTGTTGTCCACTTTTTTTTGTGTAAATCTTAGAAATTTGGTTCCCTGCCTTTCCTGCTGTTGTATGTAAGCACATATATGTTGAGAGGTGCCACTAAAAGCACAAAATTATACATTTGCTGGATGGTTGCAAAACGTGGAATAATTTTTTATTGCATTATTGGTGTTTATACGTTTAGTGTTATTTCGGTTATACCTCAAGCATGAGGAGCCTATAGAAAACAACTAGGAGCGTGTCTCGGTAACTTCCACTACAGTGTTAAGTCAGGAGCGGCTACAGTGGTGTACAAATTTGTTAGCAGAGGTCGCCACCTGCATGCGACGATTAGAGGTGTGCGTCACGTTCTCAAGGCTAATTTTCGGTCCTTTGTTTGTACACAATAAGTGTTTAACATGGAAACAATACCAAAGTAATAATAAAAAAAAAAACTAAACAAACAGACAATTAGTTGTTCGTAAGTTGCTCTAGCCAACAATAAAATAGAGCGTCGTAGCACACGTCTCCTTCGCGTGCTAAGTTTCAGTTTCGATTTTAGACAACTTGGCGCAGGCGCAGTACTGTTGCTCCTTCTGGCGTTAGCACATCATACTAAATTTTCCTGACATAGACCAGCCACACACGCTTCTAGTTGTTTTCTATAGGTTCCTGCCTCAAGTTATTTCGGTTTTGGACTGAGTCTCGTATACTTTACCAAATCATTCGCGAGGATGCCACAAAATTTATTATGATACTTTTGTTACCACTTCATCTTACAAATACAGTATCAAGTACCTTAGTTCATTCTTAAGTTACAATGTAGAATTAAATTTCTGAAAACAGTCAAGTTTATTTAGCAATAGTTTCTCAAGTGATAGAATTGAATTCATGGCTAAGGCTGTGCCAAAAGTTCTCAAATATCCTTGTTGTTCAAATGTTCGTGTTGTTATCTTTCAAATACCAGTTTGTCCAGATTGTCAACTTCAGAACTTACGTAAACATGCTGACAAACATTGGGGCATTTATTTCGCATCATCCAAATCATGCTAATTAAGTTGGGCGACTAGGTTGTGAGCAATACCTAGTCGCCTGTATTCTATGTCTAAGGATGCAAGATGGTTTCGGCTATAGTCCTGCCATGTGCGATATTAACCTTAGTACGGTATAAGTAACTGCTATGATGAAGCATAAAACGTGACGGAACGAGCAAAGAGATTGAAACTGAAAATGTCTTAATCCAAAAAAACAAAACAAAAAACAAACAAACAGGGACTGCGTGTTTACTTCGTGAATTGACATTTTCGGGACTGCATCTGTGCAAATGCAGCCGTTACCCAGCACAAATCTGAGTGTCAAAATAGTCATGGTCCTACCGTTCGTCCTTATGTAACTGAATGTCAACTTAAATTAGATTTTATTAACTTATCTTTGGTAAACATTTATTGGTTTGCAGGGCATAAAACCATATATTAGCTGTGTTTCCACAGGTATTGCCTTTTGGGTTCGAGAAATAGCAAATCTTTCTATAGCGTCTAAGTGGAATGTTTTGCTTTAATAAGGACATTAAGTTTAGCCTATTGTAAGCATAGGAGAGGCCTTCACCAATGACATTTGCTACTTACCAGATGGAATGGGAAAACCAGAGAGTGTTTTTTGACGTTCGTTAAGGTTGCTTGCAAGTACTTTAAAGACTGTGTTCTATGTGGGTTAGCCAGATTAGAGTAGGTCCCCAGTTGTAAAACTTAAAGGTTGTCATTGTCACAATGTCAGAAGAAAATGCTTTCAGGGAATTGCCCATTTCTTCTAAAAATCATGTTTCTTTGCTGTGATTTTCAGAAGACACGTGGCGATGTCCCATGTTCAATTTACCAGCTACTACTAACAGGAATTTCACCACCTGTAAATTCCATTTGGGGTGTTCTCGTTTCCAAAAGTGCTGCAATGCAGTCCCAGGAATCCTTAATGTTAAATATTGTACAGATTCTCCAGTTCGAGGTAAGTTTCTCATTTTTTCTAAGTTGCTGCTTTAGTGGTGAGGGTTTGTTATTGTTGCAGTAAATCATTAAATCTTTTTCGCAGGCGTTTTGGGCATTTTCTTCAATATGTTTGGCATTTACAGAGTTCCAAAAGCTATTAAAGAGAAGAGCAAAGTAGAAAAAGGAGGTAAATTTTAACACTTGATAAAAAGCAAAAGTATTTAGGTCTTTAACAAACTCTTCTGTGAAAGACAACATATGTAGTCGTACGTACGTAAGAACAAACACGGAACAAGGAGATCACAGTGCCACACCACAAAAGAAGATGACAGATGGCTGTGCACAAACTTCACTTTAACTTTCAGAAAACGATCAGTTTCAAGTCGTCTGAGCACGGACTCTACTTCAATTGCATGCAATGTCGCTACGAGTTCCAACCCGAGTTCTTGTGGGTGCACTTAACATTGCATCTGTGGCAAGATATTTGTCCCTCATATGCAAATTTGTCCCGCAAAGAGGAGTTTGTTGAAGCTTCCATATGCCGAATTAGTTTTTTTTTTACAGAACAGTGTTCTAATGAACTTTTTTTTTTTAATAATGTAATCCAACAGATAATGCAAAGATCATGCTGAATATGACTAACGAGTATATTATAGCAGGTAAGATTTAAGAATTTGTTCTTTAGCTTTGGCATAATTCATTGCAAATAACATGTGATGGAAGAAGACGAACTAAAGATTGATGGCACCCTTACCACTTAATTTCAAGGACGGAATTGGTGACCATAATGGAGTGACAAATACGATGGATGGTGAGAATGTTGGAGAAATTCATGGTCTCTTAACTAATTTTGGGGGGAAGGGGGGCATTTGGTAATGTTGTTGGATCACTGATATAATGAAAGTCATAGAAAAACTGAAGCACACGTCACGGATTAAAGATATATAAAGCCAAAAGTGCTACAAAACAATTCAGAATGATGTTTCGAAAAATTTATTTTTTCGTCTTCGGGTGGCAAGGCAACCAAGTCGCCTGTTGTTTAAATGGCAACATGATAAGTTAAAAGCAATAAAAACCATAATTTCCCCTCTCAGAAGAGGCAGAAAAATATGGCAAAGCACAACCACCTAATTCCGGAAAACAAATTTCTTAAAGAATATTTCCCCATAATTAAAAATCTTAAACTGGAAAATTATAAAAGAAAAAATTAAAACGCAAAACAATCCACGCCTCGAAATGGACTGCCCATGACGATGCAAACAGCCAGATTTGCATGCAGCTCATTTGCAACTTGATTCCCCGAAGGAGAAGGTAGGTTTGTGCTTCGCCATACTTTTCTACCTCTTCTGAGAGGGACAATTATGGTTTTTATTGTTTTTAACTTATCATGTAGCCATTTAAACAACAGGGGACTCGGTGGCCTTGCCATGTGAAATTCATTTTGCAACCTGAAGACGAAAGAAGAAATTTTTCGAAACGTCGTTCTGAATTGTTTTGTTGCACTCTTGGCTTTTTTATATTTTTAATCCATGGTGAAATCCATACGAATAACAATGGGGGTGTCGATAACTAGATACTTGTAAGGTAAACGTCACACGCATCTCCCAGTAGAGGCGAAAACTCAGTAAAACCTATTCAGATGAGCAAATCCCACTTGAATATGAGAAAATAAGTGTGTAATATTTATTAATTTTTTGGTGTAAGATAACTCCTGACAGGCAAAGTAAGTCACAAGAACATCAAAGAAAACAACAATTAAATTTTTAGGCATAAAATTTACTGCTCTTGGGCAGAATAAAATGATGAAAATATACAATTTAAAACAAAGTAACATACTGAGTCAGCTTGTACTGAACTGTACCCCCGCCTCAAAAAAAAATGGCGGATCAGTACTAGCTGACTCAGACGATACTATGTTTTAAAATTCTCCTTTTATTGTGACCAAGAACAGTAAATTTTATGCCTGAAAGTTAAATTGTCTTTTTCTTTATACACCAATTTCACCCAACCGCAAATCAATTGACACTGTTTCTTAATTTCTTTAAACTGTGATGAGGAATAGCCCTTATTATGCTGTTTTGGGACATGCTGGTATCCTTGACGGTAAAAGGATTCACAATTTCACAGTAAAATCAAGTAGGTAATGTAGAACTAGGGCAGACTGTTGAGAGCTGGATGACGAGTGCTGCAGACCAAGTGACTGTGGTTCAGACTAAATGTTATCAAGGATTGGTTAAATTTAGGGGAGTTTGCCACAAAAAGAATCTCTCCTATACAAACATGCTAGGGACAAAATAACTAGTTGAGCCTATCACAGCCAGAGGGCAGCAGGGTTTCTACTCGTTACCTTCTGACCACTCGCAGCCCTAGAAGAAAATTTAAAATATTCCGACTAAAGTTTGATACCTAAGAATTGCTTATTTAAAACTTGTTAGTACCGCAAATCGTCTATTAACAGCCCTGGTAAAGCTGTGGCTCACCCCCCCCTCCCCAAATGCTTCTCGTTCAGAAATTCTGAACTAACCTAATTCAGCAGGCCACCCCGGGGCAGGGGCGGGGAGCTGTAAGTAGGTTATTTCACAATTTTTGACCTTGAAGCATTTTAGATAGTCTGCATAGTATTTTTCTTAGGTACCTAAGAATTGCTTATTTAAAACTTGCTAATACCGCAAATCGTCTATTAACATCCCTGGTAAAGCTGTGGCCCACCCCCCTAAAATGCTTCTAGGTCAGAAATTCTGAAATAACCTAGTTACAGCAGGCCACCCCGGGGCAGTGTGGGGGGGGGGGGGTAGCTGTAAGTAGGTTATTTCACAATTTCTGACCTTGAAGCATTTTAGATCGTCTGTATAGCATTTTTCTGCTAGAAATTGACTAAATTGACTAACATGAAAGTTTCATCCCTTTAAATCGTGTTTTTTCTGCAACGAAATTAAATAAAAAGCTTCATACAGAAGGGAAGCTAGCAAACTAATGAACTAAATTCGTGAGCAAATGATAATAAAGGCATTGCATTAATGCTAGACTGAATCCAGATCATGCACGTGAATGATCGCAGAAATGATGAATATTATGTGATGGTCCACACCTATTTTTTTTTATATCGAATTAATTTTAACGGCCCATGAGCCTTATCATCGGCAATTTACGGTACAAATTAAACAACAAAAAAAGAACCACACCTAAGTATAGGCCTCATGCAGTGCCTTTAGCCATGCAGCCCCAGAAAGTGGTAATGTACTACTGCAGAAACCCCCTGGACCATGGCGAGAAAATAACCTAGGTATTAGCTCTGTCCCCAATCCAACTCTTGGTGTTATTAATACACTGAATGATTTGACATTTGAACTACATTATGAATAGAGGAGGTGACGACAAAAAGGTAATCGGGTAGGCTCCGACGTAGTTTTATCATCTAGAAGGGACTAGTTATTATTTATTGCTGGGAGCATTATGGAAATAAATTGAGGGGTTTCATAGATTTTTGGGCCAATATCAACACTAGCTTGCGTAGTTTTCAATAGGCTTTCCAGAAAAGCCTTCCCTCCCGACTCCCGGGCTTCTTCATCTATCAGGTGCCTACTGTGTCATGGGTGTGGACACATACAACTTAACTGTTGTTCATAATTTCATACTGTGTGAATCTTCATTCAAAAGGGGGTTAAAGAATACTTCTTTGAATGTTTTCTGGAACATTTTTGTATC
>JAHWFP010268627.1:18507-44008 GCA_023313725.1 Lithobius niger
ATTTTTTTATTAATTTTGACGAGCCTTATGTCAGCCGAAGCAATTAATGCTTGTATGGCTTAACCGGCTCAGTTTTGAACATTACCAGATTTTTTTTTAGAGGAGAAGAAATCTGGTAAAGGGAGGTGCCAGCCTAGGGATTCGATCCGGGAAACCTCCGATCATCCCCGTCGGGGCCGAAAAATTGTTCAGAATTACCCAGAATACATTCCATAGCTGCTAAAGGAGCATGGTAGTCTCTCATGCTACGCTGGCCGGCAGTCCTGGCGGGGACTTTGCCAAGGTCCCCTTTCCAGGGGTTCGGCCAGATCCGCAAGCCTCCAGCAACCAGGCTGAGCTCTCACCCTTCAGCCATAGTGACCACATCGTGATCACGTTTTCATTTCTACCTGCTCCCCAACCGTAAATAATGATCAGTCCCTAAGTACTTGACTTGCTGAATGTTAAAATTGTGTTAATATTTTTAATTCTGAACAAGAGCCAAGGAAATGATTCAGCATCTGAACCCAATAACTACAAGTGAAAGGATCTGATCAGCTGTTCAAACAAAAAATGGAAAATCCTGTGAATTTGATTGTAACGCTTATTTTTTTCTATTTGTGTATGTGTAATGGGCTGTGGTACTAATTATGGTGCAACAAGATTGAATAAAAGACAATAAGCTGCTTTTGTTTCGAGAGTGGACTTGCACAACCTGGATATGCCTAAATTTTCTTTCTACCTTTAGGAAACTTTTCTTTTCCTGTGGTTGAACTAGAAAAGATTTTGAGAGTCTGGCTTCATGCGCTCATCAAGTTCAACGGTAACATTTGTTTTTTAACTTATTTGTACTTCGTATTACTGTATCCTTATGGAAGTTATGGTAGTTCAATCAAGAACAGGTGTTCTGTACGCCAAATAGAGAGCGATTATGTAATTTAACAATAATTTTAATATGTTCCCCAAATTTTACAGGAAAATTACCAATTAAGAAGGAGTACTTAGAAACACTGTTAAAAATGGATGCCAAGAAGACCCTAGTAAGAGCGATTCGAAGACGCAATGCATTAACTGCAGGTGAAACATATATATTTTTTTTTGAGACCTTGAACCACGTGCTACATGTCTGTGTCAAAATTGCTATCTTGTGATAATATTGTGTGTCTGGATGGCTTTTCCTTAGTTTTGTCATCATCCAAAAAACCAGTGGATAACAAAGCTGAAGTAAACAAGCGGAATCAAGGTAAAAAGAGAATTAGCAAAATAGAAAAATAACACAACTGCATAAAAATTGATGGCACCTTGTAAGCTACTTTGGAGGGGTATACCAATGGCGTCGTGCAAGAGGGCACTAGGGGAATAAATGGAGTGTAACAGTTTCTTAAAGGGGAGAGAGTCCCACAATTTGTGATCGCATATAACTGTTTTTTTTATGATCATACATTTAATTTTTTTAGTAGGCTTATAAAACATTTTGCAAAACATATTAGTTCAACAAACATGTGTTCTCAGTAACTTTTGTTAGTTTTTACAACCAACCCAAAAACATGGCCTAAAACTCAGGGCCGGATTAACCAATGGGCAAAGTGGGCGCGTGCATCACTAATATGAGGGGCATCACAGTAGCTTGCAGATGAGTTTGTGCAGTTAAGAAGATTTTACGTGTTTCAAGTTGAAGTTTTGCAATAAAAGAACTCCCAACTCTTCATGGTATACTTCAAGCTATCAACACTATATAACGAAGTAGAATCTTCACATCCCAACGTTAATATAGCTATTCGCATTGCCTTGACAATTACTGTTAGCAACGCTTTCATGCAGGTAACGAAAATTTCAGGAAAGGAGTAAAAAAATAAGTGACGACGAATATACGTTGTCCCGATTGCAATCTGTATCTGATGGCAATACGAAGTGCCTTGGTTCGTGGAAAAAAATTTTGCTAAAGTCTTCGACACATTTTTATGACTAAAATGTAGAACATTCTACCGTAAGATAGATGGGTAATATGAAAGTGAAGTGATGGTGGGGTGTAAGGTCAGTGGTTCGGGATTTTAATCATAGTGTGGTTTAATTAATTACAGTTACGCACTAAAATGACACCGAATTTATTACCAAAGCAAAAATAATTAAAACTAAACTTAATGATTGAAATACCATACCACTTCTGTTTCTTAGAATTTAAACATAAGCTTTGAGAAATGAAAGTGCGAGGGGTGGCAGCATAATGAAACATCAGTGCCCAGGGCATCACAAGTGGTTAATCCGGCCCTGCTAAAACTGCTTTGCTGCTCTGAGTTTATCTCAATTCTCGAAATTACGTTATTTAAATAGGATTGTTTGTAGTAGTTCAATCCATCCAACTTTGGGTTGGGTAATTAAGAACTCTAGGCACTCTGGGTATACAGCTTTTCTACCAACAGCTCGACATTTGATAAATCATAAAACAAAGAACTGGTTTTGAATCACAAATTGAGTTGTTCGAATTACAAGGAACAGTGTAATAAATGTTGAATTCTCCAACAAAAAAAATAAACTTAGTTGGCCGTTGTAAGGTATATGTATATAAGTTGAACATGGAGCATCTCGAATGAGGTTAAATATGGCAACAGGTTTACGGTGAAATTCTGTGCTCGTTTCACTTGTGCGGGTGTGTTTGTCTATTAATAAAAACAATAACTATAACTTTTCTAGCCGCACCAAATTTTCTTACGTTGGAACATACAGGAAAAAAATATCACTCTCATGTAAAGAATTACTTTGCATTATGGGTATAGTTTGGCCTGTCTATATTAACGGTATTGTGTGTAAAAGAGGTGTGATGACATGTTGAAAATCAATTTTCCGTACCTAGGTAAAGCTTTACCTAGCGAAATGGAAGAAATGTCTTGAAGGTCAAACATGAAGAAAACTATAAAAAGTGCATCCGTGAACCCTGCATAGACTTAAAAGTTTCAGTTGTTTTAAACCTTCAAAGAAAACAAAAAAGTCCGTAACGTTGACTCTCATTACTGTGGAACACTGCATTAAATCTACTTCCAATAGGGTGGAAATTCTCCATATTACGCTTACTTCCACACTCCAGATAGTTCCTTATCTAGCAAATTTTCGACTGCAACCTGCAGTCTTCTTCAGGCTCTTCGAAGGTAAGTTTATCTTTTGTTTACATTCTTCGTTGTGAACACGATCCCCATCCGGGTTTGGAATTGCCGCTACGCGTAGCCTCCCGAATTTAGAAGGCCATTCGTCACTGCCAACCCTCACGTCTTCAGTACGCCGTTCCCAACCTCTCAGTTTCCATTTTGTATTCAGTTGTTTTCTCAGGTCGACTCTAATTAGGTTAGACACTTGAGGGGAGGAAGGGCCCTGTATATTCATCAGTGGTACGTTTTCAATGTTGGCCAAGCCTTGTCTGAACACCTTACCTTACCTTCGAAGAGCCTGAAGAAGACTGCAGGTTGCAGTCGAAAATTAGGTAGATAAGGAACTATCTGGAGTGTGGAAGTAAGCGTAATATGGAGAATTTCCACTCTATTAGAAGTAGAGTTAAAGAAAACAAAAATACAATTTGTAAAACTTGCTGTTTGGACTGCATGCTCAAAGCGTTCCGCACCCCACTAAATATTGGATTTACTGGTATCAGTATTTCATTGCATCGTAGTGCCACAGAAATAATTTTAAGCTCATATTTTTAAGTTTTATATCCCGACATTTGTGGCCACACGCAACAGAGAAGGAACACAAATAAATGCAAAGGCTCAACAAAGGATTTTTCTCTCGGCAAAAATTATATATTAGACATAACGTATTACAGTAAGCAACCAGTACACAAGCATTCTAGTCACTGCAATGACCTGAATAACAAGTTTGATGCGTCATCTTTATGCCAGTGGAAGAATGGGCATATAGATAAAGGCGTTATGACAATAATCTGGGGACAGTCTGGGTTGCCAGTTCGAATATGGGTCTCGCCACTCTGACGAAACGTCGGTGCATGAAGGTGGCTTTCTGCAGTATGTTATTTCTAGCGCATGATTTTCACTGTTTGGCTTGTTTACTCATTCCATTATTTAATCTTTACAACCCCCTAATACAAAATGATTACTATAACTTTAGTTTTATTCGATTTTCAAGATGCAACCCATAAGCTGCTCGGATCAAAGGTTGTTTTGCTCCAGTGTGACTAGGCCAGTCACTAGACCCCTTTTATCGCTGCAATAGCGAGATTCTAAAAAGGAAAGCAACAGGCATCAACCTAAACATTTCACCAATCTTTACTGGATCATACGTAGAAGCCATGTTTGTTAAGCTGGTCATTCTATGGAGTAGATACATACATCGTTTTGAGCTATCTCCACAAACGGATGTGTAAATTTGGCCTTAAGTATTGGGGTTTGATTTTAGATTATTAAGTGCCAAAATTAAAATGAACACTTACTTGACTTTCCCTGAAATAACATATTCGAATCTCCTTGAAGTTGTCGAAAAATCAATCAAAATCAATTTGGCTTCGAGTGAAGGTCACTCGGAAGATTCTGTATTGTCTTACAGAAAGCATAATGCTTAACTTCAGCAGTAATCAACCTGTACAATTCTTTATTTTTACTTTTCGGTAGATGAAACTTACTCGTGGGCAGATGATGATGACCTTGACATTGCTGATAAGTCAGGCGAAGGTAAAGTACATCTTGATATGATGCAACATAATTATGTCTCATATTTTGTTCTAGCAATTTTATGTAGACGGCAGTATCTAGGAGAAAATACTTGCATACAGTTCTGAATTCTATTATTGGTATTCTATTACTGCAATGGGTCCTTCTGAATTTTAGGATGATCAATTTGCAGTCAAGAGTGTATCCAGGAGTGAGGGCAGGGCATTAAACCACATTTTATGAGGGCGTATTTCATGTGTAGGCACCAACACCTCCCGTTGGTTGGCATACCATACAGTACTTTACTTGGTATAGTACTTTTACAATGTCACCATTAGGCTTTTGACAGCCAGCAGGGGGCATTATGCAGGATTCCACATTTAAATATGAATTTATGTAAGCAGATTTTACACCCTATGACTTAATTGAATAGCTTCTCGATGCTGTAAGTCTTACATCATCAGTGACTGTGTCTTTACTAGCAGACTTGTGCTGTCAAAATAATCTATTCCGGGTTTCTGGTTACACCCACAAGCCACTAACCTAGCCTTATATTTCTGCAACGAGCCATTTGCATTGGTTTTTTTTTTGTGTAAATCCAGTATTTTAGATGTAACTTTTTATTTATGGGACGAAGGACTAATGCCCACACTTCGAGTTCATCTAACATTTTTAGTTCTGTTTTCATTGCATTTAGCCAATAATTTTTGTCCTCACATAACATAGCTTGTTTATGCAACGTAGGTATAACATAAAAAACTGAAGTCTACTGCAAATGAATCAAAATTTTCATATGAGAAGCTCATCTTGATCTTCCATTATTCTCAAACTTTCAGTTACTTGTTCATGCAATACTTCATTTTTAGATTCTGCTGTTTCAAATACTAATCTTACTATCTTGTTCTGCTATCTTTGGTATGGTTTCAGTTAAACTTAATTTGGTGTTTCGGTAATAGGTTTTCTTCTATTCCAACATTGTCTGACATTACATCTGCATCTTGCTCAATAACAGTAAAATGATCAGATTTTCTTTCACAAGATTGCATTTAGCACAACTATTTGCTTGTAAATCTGACTCAAAATATCAGGATCTTTACAGACCAAAGACATTGTGTACTGTCCACCTTTACAATGTGTGTAGAATAAAATTCAGTCTCAACATTTATTTGGCTCTTCAAGGACTTAATATTTTATTACATTTGTCACTATCTGAAAAAGCTAATTCAGTTTTTAATATTTTGTGTACCGTCAATGTCTGTAAAAGATTATTTTCTTCTTTAAAAAACAAATGCAAATGCACATTTCCCATTCGAATATGTATGCCCTTTTTCCTGGTATTTGCAATGATACCATGTTTTCATTAGAACCCCTATGATATCAAGTTCATTCAAGCGTTTGATACGTATGTCATGTCATCTAAAATGACCGAGTTGTTATATTGATTTCCAATTTTATTTACACCCACTACAAAAACTTTCACAACAGCATAGCCTTCAGTTGATGAGCCTGTCGTGGCAAGCTCTATTTTTACCCTTTTAGAGCGAGTGCAATTCGAATGCGAAGTTTGTAACAGCATCATGAAAAAATGTCGCTCGGAATGAACTCAAATTTGGTTTGCAGTTGCGGTCGTGTACAAACCAGGTTTATCACGCCAAAACAACAACAACAACAACAAAAAAACTAATATCGAACATTTGGTTGAGGAATAGTCACGAAAAATTGGAACATGGTGAGCTAGTGGGTTGATGTTGACCTTTCCATACCTTTCCATACCTTTCCAGTGATGTTATATACCTCGAGTTCAAAAGAAAAAAGCTTTCGATACTGTTGATCATTCCATTCTTGTTAACTTGACCTTTCTTCATTCTTGCTATTCTGGCTTGAAAACTATTGTGCAGCCGTCGCTCAAAGTTCCTCTTCCGGGTGATCCCCTGCTCCTCCATTCTTGATGCTACTCTTTTCAACATATTTATTAACGATCTTGCCCCACGCCTTTGCTACAGTCTCTGTCTCCTTTTCGCTGATTATCTTAAAATTTAACACACTGTCCAATGTATTGCCGATCACCTAGAACTGCAAGCAGACCTTAACTCTTTTGCACAGTGGGCCTGCGAAAACCGCATGGCTTTCAACATTTCTAAAACTGTCGTCCTTCATATTGGACTCAATAACAAGAACTTCTCTTTATCTTAAATGATGTACCTATTTCCTCTAAGGAAACAGGCAGATGTCTTGGTTTTCTGCTTGACAATAAACTTAAATTTCAGTCACAATGAGCCTCCGCTGCTAAAAAAAAAAAAACATTTCAACTGCCAGCTATGTTTTTAAAACCTTCACTTACTTAACCAACTCTCTTTCTGCAACGCTCTACGAGTTGTTTGTTCGACCTCACCTGGCGTACTCTGTCCAGACCTGGAGGTCTCTTTGTGCAAAATCAATTGATATTCTTGAAAGGGCTCAGAGGAAAATAACTAAGTAGTGCTCGGCCTGTGTTTCACTCCCTACGAGTCCCACCTCAACACTCAACCCGTTTAGCCTCGCCGACCGCTTCGATAAGGATGATACCATTGAAACATTCAAATTTCTGACTATCTAGGCTACTATGACATTCCTTCTACTACCTTCGTCGAGTTGTGACGCGACGTTCGAACTCATGGACACTGCCATAAACTCTTCCCGTAAAATGCCCGTACTGAGGTCAGGAAACATTTCTTCACCAATCTAATCCGTCCTTGGAATCATCTTCCTGAAGAGGTAGTTCCTCCCACCTCCAACAACCAGTTTAAAGCACGCTATGGTGCACTGTTTCTCACTTGTTAATGTTCTTTTCCTTCTTGGGTATTATGAGTCTTGCTCCTGCCGTCTTTTGTAATGATAATAATAATAATAATACAGAGTCCCATGTGACATACACAGAGCTGTTTATATCGGAGAAACACGAAAGGTAGTTAGAAAGAGGGTAAAACAACACATGGCAGAGACGAAGAATGACGTCACAGAAAACGACATTGCATCCCATCACATGGAGACGAAACGCATGATGCTGAGTCGTTGGTCATCTACGAGTACTTGAATCCCTGGCCATCCAGCAACATCTAATAAATGGAGCCACCCTAATGAATACCCAAGGACCTTGAAATCAGGAAATTAGATTTCTGCTATGAGAGGACTTCTCCCTGAGACTTTCAAGGCACTGGGAGAGTGGGCCTGATGCATACTGTGGGGCATGCCGAGCACCATTTTCGAATTGTAATTCCCACAACGACATAGTAGCAAGAACTAGTGACTAGTGAACTAGTGCATGATGAAGACACGCGAATAATAGTGTCTGTCGAAAATTCACAAGAATCTGGTGAGGATTCCTATTTTCTGAAATTGTGCATCAAGTTGTCCGAAATGACATTTTGTTGACATGAACTTTCAGAATAGAAACCGCTCCGGTATTTTTAATTGGAATACTGCCAAAACAAAAATGTGACAAAACACTAAGCTGAGATTTAGCCCTGACTTTTTTCTAAACATTAGCCAAGAAACGTTGTAAGTAATGTGTGTTAATGACTGTTGTACTAGGGGACTATTTTATTATATCAATAATGTACGTACTTTTTTATTCTTGCATATGCTTTACCTGACATCACAAGCCGAGTGACTGTCTTTGACGTTCATGTAGTTCTGATTTAGAGAATTTTCCGTGATTATCATTATTTGTAAATGATTTTAAATGCATTGTATCTTTTGTGTTTTTTTTTTTATAAATAGGACTGAATGCTTTAGTTACTTCAAAGCGTCGTCGAAAGAGGGCAGCGGTGTATCATGACATGGACGGTAAAAGAGCTCTAGATTTCCCATTACCTTATTCAAAGTTAGGCAGTAGTTCAACAACTAGTACTACTGGAAATGATTTTGAATGTGTTCTGTCTTTCGTCTTTTTTTTTCAGTAGGAATGCAGAGATTCCTTAGGAAGTACCGTCGCCGAAAAAGAGAAGCGGTGCTTAATGAATTCAGAGGTAAAATTATTACAGTTAATTAACAAATATTCCAAAAGTTTTATATCACATGCTACTCTCCTAGGAGTTGAAGCTTAAAATGCACCACATAAACCTACAGGTTAAACAAAAAGCAGGCTTCAGTTCTTTATTATTATTTGTAGCTTACCTCACATTTAGAGAACAGTTATGCAGTCAAACTAAACCTTCTCGGGGCAGCTATTCCTGCAAGTCAGTGGAACTTTCCATTTCATCACGAGATTTGGATCGGTTCACTCAAGGGGTGGAGAGTTCAGTCATTTCTATTTTTCATCCAGTGTCTAAATGTAAGCTGCAAGGATACATAGATATTGATATGAATATATGGAGATATGTAGGCAAAATGGATTTGATAACAAATTGAACTTGACACTTTGGCTTAACAATCACTCTATACTTGAAACAACAAAATCTCCGTTGATCAAAAGACATAAGTTTACACCTTCGTATCTGGTAGTAAGACAGTGGGTGTTTTTCTTCCTCACAACACTAAATTTTCATTTTAGTCAATTTGGCAATGAAATCCCGATTAGAAGCAAAATCCTGTAACGACCCATTCCTCCACTAAAGTATCGCATTGGAGCATTGCAAGTATCGCATCTGAGCACTTCATTGCCGTGTGTGATGGCAGTTCTCGTTCCTCTTTTTCAGGTTTTTGGACGCTTAACAATAAACCATTTTTTCGGCCTCCTCATCGTGTTTGTTTTCATTATTTCAGTGTGCTTTATGGTATTGTTTATCGTTTTATTTTTATTTTAGACAAGATGTTGACTATGGGTGCTCATTATGTTAAAACTGTGCTCAGGAATATATGCTTAACCTAATGACAGTCCATCAGCTAGCCTGTACCGGCGCTGTAATTTCCATCATGTGAAATATGATTTAGCTCCCAAGTGCTGGTTATGTCATACATGTTACTCCATTACCAATCCTTGCCAGACTTGCCTCATTGTGTCTCCAAAACGTTGGAAGAAGATGAAAGGCTAATAAGCTCTGTTGTGGTATCTGAAAAATGCAGTACAAAGCCAAGGTTGCTCATGATTAGAAGATTCGTGTAGAAGATGTCAACTTCATCATAGTGTTTAAGCTGCACTCCTCTACTCGAACTTTTGAGAATTCACCATTTGTATTTCTTTCCTGCGTATTTCATCACAAATTAAAAAAAAGTCAAGATATTAGATTTCATAGCCTGATTAGGAGTTCCAGACCCAAACTCAACACTGCGTGTCTCTGATCCAGTTACAAAGTAGTCTGGAATCACATTGGTAGCCTTAACTCCTTTCAACGTGAATTACATTGTCCCTCATGCTGAATGTTACCCCGAATTGTGGAATCACGACATACTTTTCCAAGCAGGACATTTCAGTTCTTGGCAACTGTGTTCAGCTGGAAGAAAAACTGTATTTGCCCATCTCCAGGGAGGATTATCTCAATTTGAAACACAGTCAATCCCTTTCTATAGTGCCGGAACGTCACCATGTGTAGCTGTGAAAACTGAATGGTCTCCTTGACTTTGCTTTGCATGGCATCCACTTAAAGGGGTGGCAAGTCTAATCCCTCTACTGGTAAGAAGGCAATATAGTGGTTTTGATCTTTGCTGGTATTGACTGCCATGGATCTACTGGCCGCAAAGATTCTGTGGCAATGCGATTCCACAAGTGTGGCGATGGAATTCCCAATCCAGTACTTTGAGGTGCAGGACACCTCTTTATTTAATGGACTCCTCTTTGGAAATCAAAAGTGTACGTCAATCTCTACAAAAATTTGGCCATGGTTCCCACAAGAGAGGGCATTGAGGTGCCGTGGAGCTAGGTGCTATTTACCTAGCCCGTTTTTGCTTCCAGGCTCGTGTGAGATGAAAGGCGATTCCGGTATAGGCCAATAATATGATGGTCATGGTCTATGGCAGGGGCGAAAATAGAACCCACTCAGCTACCCTCCGTATGCAGGCAGCTGTAGCATTCTGGCTTTGTATTTTCGTACAGGATACAATACGTATCTTGTAAATCTTAGGAAGTAAGAACATCCTAAGGTATGCGATATCCATGCAACTGATAATTCCAGTGACAGTGGACCCTCCACCAGTTTTTTAGGTATTTGGGGAAATCTGTGGTTCAGCAAGTTTGCTACAAGACCCAGTTGAAAACTTCCGCACTCAGGGTTGGGAAAAAAAAGGCGATTTTCAGAAGAGTGGACAGTCTGTCTATATTGACTTAAGTACATCATTATGAATCGAATTGCACTAAGGCTACTAAATTCAAACGTTTTCTGTGGAATACAATTTGGTAACCTTTTGCACACATTTTTGGAATTTGGGCATTTCTATGCAATTTCAAACATAACTTTACTCAGCAGTGGATTAGGCCTTAGTGACTAGAAATGAAAACAAAGGAACTTTTTGTCCGAAAAACCGTTACTGGCAATACTATGAAATTCACTCATCATAAAATGGATTCAAAAGAAGTTTTTAAGTTATGTTTAATTTGATTTCTATTCTTCCCCCAAGGGTAAATTGCACATGTAACAAAACAAACAATAATTGATTTAAACCAATTTTATAGATTTAAGTGTGCAATTACCCGTGGGGACAACCATGGGTATTTACTTTATTTTTATTTCTGACCACTAAAGCTTATTCCACTGCTGAGTAACAGTTCTATTAGAAATTGCATGAGCTGTGGACAACGTCGCATGATTTAAATCACAATTTAACTCTACAAAATAAAGATTGTTTTAAATCAGTTTTATATTGAGTCATCCAGTCTGCATAGTGCACACGCTGATAAGATTATGGCATCGCACCACATGTTTACCTGTACCTCTTTTCCCCGTTCATCCTCCTTCAATGTTTGTTAAGGAGACAGGCAAAACACATGGATTTATTCAATTCAACCCAAGGGTATGCCCATCCATGGTTTGCTCCACTTAATTTCCACTACGACAGAAACTGTTGTTCCGGAAGTTGAGGAGGGTTTTTACACCTTTGCCCGACTCTACAAAACTTGTACACCGCCTTCTTTTGTTGTACTCATTGACTTAGCAGTATTTTTGGTGCCAGTTGCCAACAGCATTGTCAAATGCTTATGAGGTAGCTGTAGCTATGACATCTACAAGTGGTTACGGCAAAAATAGCTTTGGTAGTGTGGTAAAAGACTGATTATCATGGTTGCCAATATAACTGAGCTCACGAACTTCATCATATTCCTATGGAGTCAATGTAGCAGGGATTAAGGTTTACTGCTCTGCCATTAATTCCGTGCTAAGAGTTGCCAGTCAGATGCAACCACTATAGGAGTTTCATACCACTAATCTCATTTAATCTTTTGGCATTAGACTTAGTAAAAGAAAGCTCTTCCCAGTCTGCGACCTGTCCTTGCTTTTCTCAGGATATAATTGCTACCAGAAAAACATTATTCTGGGTGTCACTGGCTTCTAGTTCCTGTTGCAGCCAACTTCAGGGCCTTTCCTGTGGCAAGCGCCACCCTCCAAACACTAATCTTCAATGATTTTCCCCTGTGTGTCATTTTGATCAAAAACGCAATATCTAAGCGAATTGTAGAGACAGATTTTATTCCGGATCTTTCTTCAGTATGGGTCAATGATGCAGAAAGATTATATTGTTCCTTTTTGGCCATGCGATAACTGTCTAGGTGCTACCAAAGATCCAAGACTGTAAAAAGAAAGGGCAGACTTGTTCATTATTCAATATTATAAGAAATACAGACTCATTTCAGAAGCCATGATGTCTTCCTGGCACTGCGGACTTGCCCACTGTGTGTATGGGAAATCTGTGGTACAGCCGACTCTGAAAATGTTACAGAGGCAGACAGTGCTTGTGAGATCCAAGCTCTTCCCACCAACCAAGCTGCGATTGAAGTAGTCTCGCAAATAACATGCTGGGACGCCACTTTTGCTTTCCACTACTTCCGATGTATGATTACTTTGGTATGTATTTTCTCAGCTCTCTTGCTACCTATTAGGCAGTGTATTCTAGAGGTGTGCTGTTACTCATCAATAGTGTTTCTCATGAGATGAGACTTGTCCGACGAGATTCAAGACCAGGCTGAGAACGAGACCAAGAGTTTAAAATACGAAATATAACTGCAATGTTATCACCTTCACCCAACTCCAGTATTCGTTTTCTTCATCACTAATGATTTGTCTTTTCCTTTTTGACGTCCTGTAATTCACTTCTCTGTTGACTCAACTACAGCATACAAGAACGTAGCCTACCGTAGCGTTCGTGTGGCTTACTACCGGGAACTATCGTGTCACATTAACTAGAAATTAAAACTTCAATTGGGGTTGTACATTGTAGTCTCGACGAGATATCGAGACCAATGTTATATCTCAAGTAACGAGACAGGATGAACCCGAGACCAGCACAGTTAATATCAAAACATGATCGAGACTAGCGGAAGCCTCGTCTCGTCTCTTACGAAACACTGCTCATGCATGACAGGGGACCCACTGTCCATCAATGCTGAAGGCGAGTAAATGAAAATTTATTGTTACGGAGGCATTTAAAGACATTTCCTCTAGGTTTATTCCTGAATACCCACATCATCTACTCGCTCTAACTCTCCCTCGTTAACAATTCCTAGTGCAACTGACAAAAGTATGGGAACTGCTACGCGCGAACATGGCGTGTGAATGGCTTGCTGAACGCTTAGGGTGGCTGGATGGGATGGATGCTGGATTTTATTCTGGTCGGAATTTTTGTCAAGAAATTCAAATAAAATGCCAATTTACTATTGCTTAGGTATTGCGGAAAAATAGAATTTATCCTCTCACTCATGAGCAGAGGGGAAATGTACGTTCTTCGAAATCCCTTAATGTAAACAGTAGTCAGAATGTAAGAATTAAATTCTAGAAGATATTACTAAGTTGATTGATTCCATTTGACACTTGCTGTATGTTTACTTCGTTAAACTAAGAAATATATATTGATAAATGAGATGCATAAATGAGATGCATAATAGCAAACTCGGACACTAAAAATGGTTAAATATTTAGTAAACATTTGGTAAACATTTGGCAAGCCTTTGGTATGGCTTGCGTGGAATATCCTACATAGTATGATATCGAAATTGCTGGTTTGAAATATGGTACATCATCCTAATGAAATACCATGCCTGTCCATTATTATGCATATATCGACAGAGCACGAGGTTCTGTGGGATGCGTGCTTACCCAGTGCTGTTTCGAATTGGCTTTATATTCTCACTATCCTAATTGGCATAATTATCGCATTTAAGTTGAAAGCGATCCATGTAACATTATGGGCCCTGAGAACGTATTGGCCCCATGACCGTGTAAGTAAACATGTAACAAGTCTACAGGGTACACGTTTACTTAATTTTTAGTGTTTGAGTTCGCTGTTGTATTTTGATTTAACATGTGTAATTTACAACAATTTTTGTCTATTACTTAGTTATTGTAAAACGAACATTTAAAATAAATCAGGAACTGTAGGGAAAAATGTTAAGTGCTACTTTTTACAGACTAACATCTACAGGCTACCCTTACTACTGTAAGAATTATGTGTACTAATGCTTGCAAATCTAATGCACAGGGATCGCTCTAGCTTGCGTGAATGGTAAGACAGCATCTCCAAGTCTTGCTTTAAAAAAGACTTTTTAAACGACACGAACTCCCTCCGGCATAATGAATTAAGGAATGCGAAAGTAAAAAGTTCAACGTAGACTCTGCGACTGTTTTTATTATTTAAAAGGAAGGGGAGCGGTTCGTGTTTTTTACCATTAGGGCACCAAATTACATTTTGATATAAACATTTTGGTACAATATCCAGCGGCATCACTACAGTATGGAACGGGTGGGCAGAACCCACGGGACACCTACCCTAAAGGATTATTTTGTACTTATGGTCTCGAGCAGATGATCTGGAATTTCCGACTGGAATTACTTAACAAAATTGTCCCTCTGTCCTTCTGGGACCTTGGCTATGGCTGGAAGCGCGACCAACCTCTGGTGTGTAATCTTGTGTAGAGAAGCAGTCTCATAATTACGAATTCTTAACATCTTTTATGGTTAGCATGCAGAATGGAGATCATCAAAAATCCAAAAATATGGCCATTTTTGCAAAGACTAATTTTTAGTTTGTATTAAAGTGGCACTACCATCAACTGAAATCATACAAAAATACTGTGGCACCCTCTAGCGGCAGTGATATTGTTAACCTTCCAGTATGCTCCCAGGAACACGAGGACGTACCAAATTGTCACTAAATAATTAAGGAGGCTTGTGTCTTGTTTGTTTCATTAAAAAAACTAGCGTTGTGCTTCGGATGATGCTTGCAAGTGCTAGATAGCACTAGATGTTGCCAGATTCAGCAGACTTTCAAAAGGTGATAGTGCCACTTTAAATGCCTGTGACTTTTTCTATAAGTAGTTTTTTTCAATGCGTTTTGTAAACACGTGATCTGGAAATGGTAATGCAGTTGGTAATAACTATTTTAATCTATAAGCAGTAGAGTTCTCCATCCCTCTCAAATTCCTTCTGAATTCAGACATTTGGTGGGGGAGGGGGGAGGCAAAACGATTTATAGCTGCAACACATTTTGCTTAAATTTAATTTACAAAGTAATATATCACAAATGACTACTTGTGCAATTGCGCCTTACATTGAACTATTGATTAATAAATGCTGCATAGTTTTTGGTTCTGTTGCTTTTAAATCCTTTGTTGCGCTACAGGTCTTTTGTCAGTCAACAAAATGTTTACTTCCTTAGTATTCTTATTTTGATTAGAATATTCAACCACTTGTACAAAAAAGTTAATATATTTAACATGGATTTAGGCCTATGCTTCATCATGACGTCTACAGTGTTGTATCTACCTGGTGCATTACTGCTATAAATAGGGGTATAAAACTGTTGGTAAAAATTTAACTTTAAGAAATTTAATGACAATAAAGAACACATTCTTCACGCAGCCTAGTGAACAACCCGCCCCCCCCCCCCCCTCTTAGCGATACTTACATTAGTAGTTATAGTTATTTCTAAGTTTACACTACCTTGATTAAGTCTCTCACGAATTTTGAAGTTCCGGCTGTAGCCTTAATGAAAGTTATTTAAATTGAATACAAAGCGGAATGGTTGTTTGATACAGCGGATGTATCACGTGAATGAGACTACTTGACTAATCAGATGGTCAAGTAGTCGCTGTTCTCATTCGTCAGTTGCTGATTCATTAATACGTCATGACACAGTGCTGTCGTACGTTATGTAAACTTAGATAAGGAAGCATACGTAGCCATACATGCAATGATGCAGTATAAAAAGTGTCTTTTCTAAACAAATTCGTATTTTCCCCAGAAACACTATCGTTTAGAAAGGGAAAAAAAACTACTGATCCACAGCTTTCAATTGGTCTACACTTCAGCTTCAATTTTCAGTACTACTGCTGAAGAGCCCACTAGAATGCTATGAAACTATCCTAATATACATGCTTGAAATCTATTAAACCTTTTTTAGAAGTACTTAGTGTAAATGCAAGCTTATTAGCTCGTAAACAGTAATTGTTTTCAAAACTATTGTGACATTGTCTTTCTTTTAACTCAGCAGTGAGCACTAATTGTGGGTCATTTTGGGTTGTGTGCAGTAGGTTTTAGTTGTAAATGTGTACTTTTGGTTTTATGGGTATTACATTCATGAAAATGCTGTTTCATTTGGCATTGCTGTTCAAATACGGACCTCTACAAGTAAGCCTATTCCAACCGAACTGTTCGTTCAGGCAGTGGGAGCCACCATCTTGTCGACGAGAATAATACTGTACGCCGACATCATGCCCACTTCTACAAACAGCACGGTTCTGGCCAAATTCAGCCACGTTATGCTAAGGCCTTTCCTGGAGTCAAAACTTTTTACCATGGTGGTGTAAGTGGTCATGCCAAGCCCAATATCAAAACTTTTAAGCAAGGTGGCATTAGTGATCATGCTAATACTAATATCAAAACTATTCACCAAGGTGGAGTTAGTGGTCATGCCAATCCCAAGATCAAAACTTTTCACCCAGGTGGTGTTAGTGGTTATGCCAATCCCAATTTGAAAACTTTACACCAAGGTACCATTAGTGGTTATACCAATCCCAATATTAAAACTTTTCATCAAGATGGCATTAATGGTCACGCCAAGCCCAATATCAAAACTTTTCACCAAGGTGGCGTTAGTGGTCATGCCAATTCCAATATCAAAACTTTTAACCAAGGTGGTGTAAGTGGTAACGCCAATGCCAACATCACAACTTTGAATCAAGGAGTTGCAAGTATTAATGCTAATCCGGATAACAAGCACGCTTTCAACCAAGGAGGAGCAAGTGCTAATAACAATCCAAACAACAAAGCTTTCAGCCAAGGAGGCAAAAGTTCCAATCCCAATGTCAAGACTTTCAGCCATGGAGGTGAAATACCTAATTCTAACTCAAATGTTCAAATGTTCAACAAAGAACTCGCAAGGGCTGATGCCAATGGTAATGTACAAAGTTTCAACCTTGATAGTGCCTCTGCCAGGTTGCTAAATGAAAACGAGTTTGCCTCAAGCCTCGACAAGAAACCCAATCCTAATGAAATAAATGATCAGTGGACTAGTGACCAGAATGAAAAAACAGAAGGGTTGTTTGACTTCATTGATGAAAATCCATCAGCAATAGTGCCATTCACTATAGATTATCCATATACAATGCCAGACGACTTGATTACTGAAGGCACCACGATCAAACCCGAGTACATTACAATGACAACGTTACAGGCTATCCAGACTGTTGAACCCCAGGCCCAACGAGCCTTTGCACCGTCAACTGATGACAGAACAACCAAGAAGGCACCAAGCAGCAAAACATTAACTGGTGAAAACTTGATCACTACTATTGATCAGACACCAACTTTGAACAGGCCGGTAATCCATGGAGCAGATCATTCAGTACAAGCATCTCATCCTCCAAATCAAGTACAGTCACATGTACCACAATCCCAAGCCACGTCAACTGCATACAGTCCCATCTCTTCCCAACATGGTCTGTTTCAACCCCCAGTAGCTGCACCACAGAGTGTTCATGTTCCTGTCGGTGTACTCTCATCACAAGATTATGTTGTGCCACCAATGGAAACTTTCCATGCACCACCTGTAGGATACTTCGGATATCATCTACCCCATGTCAGTGCCTACCCTACTCATGTACATGACCCTTATTATGGGGCAACCATGAAAAATAGGCAGTTACCACCAGAAGAAGAATCTGTTAAGTCAGAGTATAGTATGGCTGTGACGTCCAAATCTGCTCAGCCAGCTCCAGGTAAGTTGATCTTTCTGCTCATCCTTGTTACTATTTTGTTTGGACTGAAAACATTCTAAAATTGCCTAAGGAAGAAGGGGAGCATGATCTTATGATGATGGCACTTTACCCGAAAATGTATCCTGGGTAAGCAGCAATAAGCAAAGTGACTGTTGCAAGAAAACTTTGCAGTAATATTGTTGAAGAACAAGTAGTAGCACAAGTATACACTATAAAAAGTTCTGTAGGAATGAGGAGTAACAAACTGTTTCAATTATCAACAAAAAGCATTTACAGTACAATGTTAAAATTGTTTGGTAAGCTTTTGAACTCTGACGTACGAAGTAACATTTTTATTATAAAGCTATTGAAATCCAAAACATCGTTGAATGCACAATAGAAGTGTGCCAAAAACTAGATGTACAACTATCGCATAAAAAAAGCTGGGACAGAGCCATCTGAACAGAGACATTTAATACTGTCCAGAAGAGTCGTCGTACACTGGGACAGAGCCTATAGCACCTGTCCAAAATTGTGGTTTAATATTTTGCTTGCAGTTGCCACACATTTTATTGTGAAATAAGTATTTCTACCCGGAGTACAAGCGCACTGTCCAATATCTTTCATCCAAACGTATTTTATCTACTCCGGGTAGTAATACTTATTTCACAATAAAATGTGTGGCAACTGCAAATAAAATGTAAAAACCACAATTTTGAAGAAGCCAATGCCAACATTCACGGGGAAGGTAAACAAAAAAAAACACAAAATAATTATTTAACCCTGAAAAAATATTTTGGTTCTGATGTCATTAATGCCCACCTAACCAATAAATAATTTTAAATAAATAAGCTATCTTGAGTAGTTGGAAAATCAATTGTACGTTTTGTACTGCAAGCAAAAAACTTTGGGAAGCAGAAAATCCCCCAGAAGCATAGTTTCCCCTCCCATGTAGAAAGTGACGCAAACAGTAAGAGGGAGAATTATGTGACTGAGGTTGATTCAAAATACTTAACTCGGGAACAATTCAATATTGTTGGAGATAAAAGGCATTTTTATCTCCAACAGTCGTTAAGTGACAGAATTAGCAAAACATACACAAGTTTTGGGTAGATAGTTCAAGATTTTTACCTTCCCACTCCACATGTACACACAGATGGTTTTTTTTTCAAAGTCCCATGTAAGATCGGTGATGCGATTCACTCTCGCTTCCTCCAGACTCGGAGCCTAACCCTTTTCCAACTTGGTTCTGTTTTGCTCGCTTCACTTTAGTTCCCAGTGGAACTTCATAAAGCTCGCTTTTCTCTCTTGACTTAGTCTTCTTGGATAGGCGTACGTCCTGGTGTGAAAATCGATAACTGTTAAGAAATCCCCAATTTAAAAAATGTAGTTCTTATCTAAACATAGGTTAAACGAAGGTTAATGTCACTCAATTAATAATGAGTTTGTGTCGCTTCATCCTCATGCTATAAAGATACGGCAATGCAATAATTAGGGGCAAGTGTTATGACAGAGAAAGCCGGTAACTGGTGCATACTGTGACAATTTTACACTTATGCTACTTACTGTGACAATTTTACACTTACGCTATTTACGGCTAAAGGGGAAGTTCACTGAAATAACAATCAGTAATGTACAAAGCTTAATCCTGTTGTCCCACGTTTACCTTCATTAGAGTAAGGGGACAACAAAAACATCCGACGATCACATCACTTCTGCAAAATATGAGCAAGTAAGCAGTTTTGAAACGGGCACCAACACCACTGATCTCTGTAATGCAAATTTTTCATTTTGCACTCCGTTATCAAGTGCAAGGCAGTCAGCAATGAAGCATTGTGAAATCACAAAAATTGACAATACTGTTTAGTCATGCTATTGTCAAGGCACAAACAATAATAAAATTAATAAAATAAAACAAAATAAAAAACGAAGCGTTCCTGGCCAGAATAGAAGATGACCTCAGCCTGCAAGTCCATGTTTGATTGCAGGTTACACTTCGAACCTGCACTCGCAGGGGGAGGTAGTCTTTTCTTTGGCTCCCTAATGCTGACTTGTTCTGGAACGCTTACGTTAGCGCTTAAGTTCTCAGCTTAAGTTCTCTGTTTATTTTAATTTTTAATTGTTTGTGCATTGACAAGTTGTCACTTGCCGCGGCACAGATTGTGCCTTAAATTATGTTGTTAATTTTTGCGATTTCCTTATGCTTCTTCGCTCACTTTCTGGCACTTGAAACAGGATGCACAAATGCCCGAAAAATTGTATAAACTTTGTATTTTGTGGACTTTTTAGCTGAACTTTTAAATTTTTGTTGAACTGCTCTGTGCTGACATTTTATCTGAAACTAATTTAACACTGTAAATGTTTTTTTCCCCAATGGACATGTGAGGTGCTCAACTTTAGATCAATGCATCCTACTGCATAGAACTGATGTTAATTAGGCTTGGTCGTACGCAGGCTATCTACAGGGCGACCCCATCTCACTCCCAGGAAGTCTGTAGAGAACAAAATGTCACCTATCCCTACCTGAAAATTTACCCTTATACTCCTATATAATCCCTCCCCATTATATAGTTATTCACAAGTAATAGTTAGTCACAATTAATACTGATTATCACTGTTACAACAAGAATTTGGAGGGGGGGGGGGGGGTAACGGTCATCATTGTGTAAAAAGAAAGCCTTACAACTCTTTGCAGTTCCTTCAGTAATCAAAAACGTATTTCAGTAGCAACTGAATTTTGAACAAAAAGATGAAGGATCTTTATTTTGATAAAGGATCACTTGATGAAGGATCATTTGATGAAGCATCACTTGATGAAGGATCTTATTTTACACCTGGAGGTAATATTTCATTGGCATAATGCATTTTTGCAGATGGTATTTTGAGGAAGTATAGGAAAGCACCACAATAAAAGATGGTTACCATCAACCACACTGCGAAAGTAAGTGCAAGTACTTTGGTAATAAGAATGTACATATATAAACAGCAAACCTGTGATACGTAATTCACCGACACAACAGACATTGTTAAACAGAAATAGGCTGTAGTCTACATGCCATTAGAGACTTAAACAATATTTTTTAGTTATTTGTGTTTAGTTATTTGTATCTTATCACGATAACCTACTTACACACCAATGCCAATATTTCAGCCTGTCGCTCATTGTGAAACGTGTAGTCATAATAGAAGGATTCTAGTATATGCAGTGTTTCCTTCCTCCCCCCCTCCAGCTTCAATCAAATTGCAATTACTGAAGCATGTTTTAAGTAAATGTTCACAGATGTTAAAATTTGTTATTCATTTTTCTTTGCAGGGTTCAAAGCATACACGTGAAAAAGACAGACAAAGGACTACCACACCACAATAACATTAAACACAAATTCGTGTTTTCTGGAACAAGTTTGGCCATCACAAAATCTCGCATAAGACATTGTTCTGACTTCTGTAATGTTGATACGTTTCGATTACTGCGCTGGAAATGTGTTATCAGTTTGACGCAAAGTGCTTATAGCACTAAATGTGCAAAAAAACTCAATCCATCACTAACCCTTACTTCATAAAATAAAATAAGACAGAATTTTACTTTTTTAAAGTAAAGACAGGAGTTAATAAATGCATATACATCCGTAGACCTTGGGAGTGTCCATGTTGTAACTACCTCTTCATTTTCCAACCTTTGCCACAAGGACGTCTGGGAGAGAAGCTGTGGGTTTCGATTCCAACATGCAGGCCAGTTGAGTCGACATTGCCAGAATCTCATTTTATCGCAGCAACGCTAAAATGTGTTAGCTTTCCAACACGTGCGTGAACAGCCATTGAGCCAGAAAACGAGACACTCGATTCCTACCTCAGTCAGTCTTGGCTTAAAAATACCATCTCCTTCTCCGCTTTTAGGACGTTTGCACTCTGTAGCACGTGGAGTTGCTGGATGCCTGGACTAAACGTTTCGACAATAATATTTTTCACACATTAATTATGTTCAAAACCTATACAGCATAGATTTAACGGTATTATCCCAGAAAATAGATACGATCATTCGGTGCACAATTGGCTGCATGGGGTCGTGACTCGGAACGAGATATGAAATTGTGATAATATTACATGGACACTCCATTGACCCCAACTTGGTCTCTTTTATGCTCCCACTAAGGATCAATAGTGTAAACTTGGAACTGCAACTGACCAAGTATCATCTACCTTTTGAGGGGTGATTGGAGTTGTTCGGTTTAAAACTGGAGCATGGTTTATTTTAAAGCAAATGGATTTTTAATTTTCGTTTACTATATGATGTAGTGGTTTGTTTACCCGTTTGTTTGTAATGCTATAGTGATTTGCGATCTTCTCACGTTAACTGCATTATTTTTCTATTTTTTTTTAATGATGGGTGTTTAGAATTAAAATGTGAAATTATGTTTGACAAAAAGTGAGTCGTATAGCCACAAGAAACTTCGCAGCATGATAGAATAAGGTTTTTTTCGTAGATAAATGCTGATGTTACATCATCTTATGCTGGATGTTTTCAAATATTGCAGGACTTTGTCACAAACTGGATTGTCGGTCTTGAAGAACAATAAGTCAACCTCAGTTGCACAATTGCGTATCAGAGAGAAAAAGCAGGACCTTTTCACAGATTCGTTAATTATTGCAATAAATTCTGTGGTTGTTTAATTTCAGTTCATTTTATTGCATAACTGAACGATACCTTTAAGGTCAAGTCATTCCATTAAAAGGCATGTTATTTTATTCTTAAAGAAAGTATAGCTGAACATACCACTGAAGATAAAATAACGCAGAAAGATGAAAAGTCACACGTGGAAGATACTCTGTCAAGAAATCAAGCTTCACCTAAGTTCTCAAGTGGAACAAAAGACAACAGCACTACAGCTGATAAACACGGTAAGGAATAAAATTCTTATAACCTTAAGATGTGCTTTTGATTCCACTTTTGAATTGAATTTTGCCAATTTAATATGTATTTTTTTGTCATTGCATACATTCCAGAATTCATTTGTGTTATTCCATATTGAATTATTACACCAAAAATACAAAACTCATATGCAAAAACCACAAGTTTGGTGATGTTTGCAGTAAATATACAATTTGTTACATACAACAAGTTAATATTAAATGCAGAAACACAATGGAGCAAGCTAATAAAATCTGTGTATCACATTTTGTAGCAAAAGTGATGAGATTTAAAAAAAAATATTGGGGGACAGTGCAGGGGAAGCCCTCCGGCACCAGGGCCCTCAACAATCTAGCTGTGCCACTGATGGTATACTGTGATTCTAAGTTATTGACTGGTTAATCCGAGCAACAAATCTCAATGTGTAATTATAATTATTATTCCAAAAGACTAATATAAAGTCAGAAGTGGTGGTTACTTAATTTGCAAAATCTCAAATTCATAAATCACTGCACAGATTAGTTTATAGTAATTAAGAAATTGGTTGCATACGCTCTCATGTTTCCCTTTTCCTGTGGACATTGACTGACATCTTGTTGAAAGGAGGTGCCAGATCCTTGCACAGAGTAACTTACAGGATTTGCTTTCAATGTAGACACCACACCTACTTTAAGCTTGTATATGTGAAAGGTACTTCTTACTTTTGAATTACACACTAAGCTACTTACTTAAGGTGGATAATTATGGTGAGGGGTAAATAAACCCCAGTAAAAGCAAAACCTGAGGGGCCAAACTCTCGGGTTTTTAGGCAATCCCCAGGGATTTTGTAAAGTCAAAAGTGGCGAGCTATGTTTTTGGGCAAGTCGAAGGGAAAGATACCCCGGAGTTTTACTTACAACAACCTGGGATGTCAGTACTTTTCCGAGTAGTTCCTGCTGTATACTTCGCAGGGTTACTGCACACTAAAACCCTAAGTTTTGACCACCTCGGCTTTCATTTCCATTATTGGTTTTCCTCATGGGTAAAAAAGGCCAAAGCCAAGTACGTAATAACTGACAGAGGGGATCTCTATTGTTATTGTTACCAACTTGGATTTTGGATTCAAGAATATAAATACATTGGTGTATAATATTAAAGTGTGTATACCAACTTTACAACTGGCACGGAGGTCACTTCGGAATAAAGTTACCAATTAGGAGACATAAAAATTACATTGGGTATCAGGTTGAAGAACACATGCTTGTACATAACAGAAGTCCTTGAATACTGCATCTTTTATACAGTGAAATGAAACTTGAATTTTGCAGCTAACAAACGATTACTTATAGTAATAATTTTATCAAAATGATGTAACCATACGGAACAACCTTCCAAACGTGTTAACACTAATCGCGTTAAGTTTACAACATCGCAGGATAACTGCCAAATGCTAATTTCGCTGTTTCATTTCTGGTGTTTTAAGTGTGGTTTTATCGAGTATATCAGATTATACGTTATATTTTTATTTATTACCTTAGCCTGATATGCACTGTCATGCATTACTTTTAAATTGAGTTGAATTAAATCACATTTAAATTAACCTAAATTACACAATTACAATGTGTAATGCAAACAGACAAATTAACTAAAATTATTTGTTGTTCATTAACAGATCACACGTTTTGTCCAAAAGAAGCACCGTTACACAAAGTAGGTCACATAAAAGAGTGTAGAACAACCGAAGACTGTAGAAGCAATGAGAAATGTTGTAAATACATACTTCCTGCCAGAGGAAAAATTGCATACTGTGTGGCGCAGTCTGATGACCGTAAGTAACAAATTGACACATTCCCATCAGTTACATTTAGGCCTACCCATATTTTCGTGCTTCAAAACTGAATTGCAATAAAGGGGTAATATGATCTGCATTCATTGTAAATTAACTCCTGAAAAGTAAAATTAACTGAACCATTTCTCATTCCAATTTCACATGTAACTCCATTATTCATAGCGTGTTGTGGCTGAACTGGTCTAAACAATCTCATGCAAGGCCACACTTAGGTATCGTTTGATTACAATATTCAGACATTACCCCCACCCTTCTAAAACGATAGCTGACAGATTCCCCCATTAACCTGAAAAACCCCCCCCCCCCGGGGGTTGTTCCCCCCCCCCCATCCCCCAGACACTTTCCTCAGTTACAACAAATGCCGTAAAAACAATTTGTTACATTAAAATGTTACATTAAAAGTGGTAATTGACCTATCATCTGTTGAGCACACAGGCACCCTAAACCGTACATTGAGCGCACACCCGGAGTTTCATTCTACGTATATTCCGGTAGTTTGTTTCCGGCAGTTCTGATTGCAGAGGCACATCCGGGAAGCCCAGTAGCCGCTTCCACCCTCCCGTCTGTGCAACCCCACCCTTACACTTCGCCCCCAACATGGCTGTAAGGATGTTTATTGTTTCTGTACGAAGAGCTCCCCCCCCCCCAACAGTTCTGTTTGCGTAAGATTTTCGTCTATGTATGGTTTGTTGTGGTACCATGCCCTCGACCGCACAAAATTTGCTTGTGAGCTCAATATATACGCGCTTGTACTACGCAGCCAAATAAAGAACCAATTTTTTAAATTTCAAGATAACAACGATTCACAATTTAGAGAAATT
>JAHWFP010268629.1:0-10134 GCA_023313725.1 Lithobius niger
CAAACAAAATTTTAACTGTGTAATTTTGGCAAGATCAGGCATTGCCAATTAGTTTTCAAACTAGTTAAAGGAATTATTAAATTTTACTGACGATTTTTCCGACTGACCAAACATTGAGCGGGGCTGGGGGAGTCAAAACACCCCCCCCCCCCCACCGCTGTAAAATTGTTCCTGCTTCACTACAGTTCCCAGATACTACGACGGGTGTTTGTTTATTTACTGCAGTTTCGCTTCTCTTCAGATGTCTACTTAGGTGGTGCATTTCCAGGGTTGATCTTCCGCATTCTGGCTCCGTCTGGCATCAATACATTTGACTGACGTTAAAGTCTATAAGGATTTGCGGTCACACTCACAGATTAAACCCAGTGTAACTCGAACAAATCTTTTGTCCCACAGTCGGCCATTACAGATCGCTTTCTATAAATGAAATTTGGTTTCGGTCTCCTGGGGAAACAGGGATTAGATAAGGCCGTGCTAAAGCAAAGGTTCGAAATTAATTATGACAACCTGTCAAACGACTTGAAAGATGAGCAGTGGCCCGATGTTTATGCGGCTGTTGACGTTGACAGTTCATATGATGCGTTTCGTAATAAATGCAGAAGTCTGGTTGATAAGTCCACACGAATCGTAGCTGCTCCAACCAACAAACTTTTCCCTTAGTCCAGCTATCGTTCGTTTGCGCTATTGCAATTGCTCTCGCGAAGACTGTTTTAAAAACCGGAATTGTGATTCATGATGGTTTTACTACAAATATTACCATAATTCACTTACAAATCTGCTTGACCTTTTTCACAACAGTTCCTCAAGAAAAAAAGTAAAGTGGAATCATAAAACGGCGTGACCTTTTGTATGTTCATAGTCTTAAGTTACGTGTCTATCAACTGTAAGCAACTAAAAGTGCATCGTATCATGTCGAGAATAAATCCTAATGCTGCCGACTTCTTAAAAATGTAAGGGGAAGGTGCAGGTATAAACAAAACAACTGAAGGGGATGCGGTGATTGAGTGAGCGAAGTCAGCGTTTGTTATCCAGTGTGGGCATAAATGGGATTGAAGAAACTTAAGCAAGTTAAGCATGGTCATACAATAAACCAAACCGTGTCGTTTTGGATAATCTAACGGCTAACTGGGCAATGGTAAATTTGAAAACTCTCAATGTGAAAATTTATAGATATAAAATTTCTCCAGAAAAAAAAAAGGTAGAGATGAAAATATAAACTTTTGTACGTTTACAGTCCTATGAAAGTTGTGATATCCAACCAAAACTGGTATAAAACGCCGTCAACTTTCCAAAAAGGATCGGCCTTTGAAGGTAGTACACATCATTCAAACACGGAAAGGCCGTCAAGGTTAATCCTATTAGCCAAGTAAAACGCACCGACTAATAGTTCGGAGTTGAATGAATCCTAGAACTTTGCTATTTAACCTCCGAAGTATTAATCTGTGCGATTAACCTTGGCAGCCTTTCCTTGGTTGAATGATATCACTACCTTTAAAGGCCGATCCTTTTTAGAAATTTGGCGGCTTTTTATACCAGTTTTGGCTTTGATTGGATTATAAAGACTGTTGCGAAGACTGTTCTAAAATCCAGAATTGTGATTCATTGTGATATTACTACAAAATATTACCGTCATTCACTCGCAAATCTGTTCGACCCTTTTTAGTAGTGACCTAAAGGCCACAAACATGTACAAGGAGGAAAACCAACGTGCTTCTTGGCCTCCGCACTAGAAATAATGCAAGTAATAAATATATAGAATAAATCACAATGTAAAATATATCCTCACAAGGACAGTCTTTAATGCGGACTGCTTGCATCGTTTACCCTCTACCTTGTGAGTTATTTTTTTTATTTATTACTCGCATTATTTCAGTGTAAAGGCCAAGAAGCAAACTGCTGTTCACCAAGTGTATGTTTGTGGCCTTTGGGTCACCAGTGAGAAAGCTTGAACAGCTATAAAGCTCGGCTGGAGCCTGCAGCCAGGATCCGCCCCGGTAGCACGTTGGTTAGACGCCTGTTTGGTATGGCGTGGCGCTGCCTTATAATGCGTCAGAAGCTGTAAAAGTATATTTTCTTTTCAGTAAAGCACCTTATCTTCACATTACGATGTACATACTGCACTTTGCTCAAACTCAAAATGGTTGTTTATTTTTCTGTTTGCCCAGATACCATGGACGATCGTCCCGATCGTTTTCGTATGTGCTGTTGCAACGTGTGCAAACTTCACGCAACAAGTCGAGGAGGAAAGGGAAGATTTGGAGATTCCATGTCTCCAGGTATGAAAGAAAGAAATAATCATAAGAGTACATTTATGCAACCAAAGCGTTGTCGCTTGCCGAAAGCTCTCCTGTTAGTATTTTTAAATTTATTAGCAGTGAATTGACAGTTTTACCCAAGGAAACGGTTCCGAATGGCTTGGCCCCTCAAAGGAGTGATAGCAACACACCAAAACATTCACCAACTTAATCGCACCGAATAATACTTGGGACGTTCAATGAAAACTTGAACATTGCTGTACCGAAAATAACAATGTTCTAGTTTTCATTTAACCTTCGAACTATTAGTCGGTGCGATGGACTTGGCGAATGTTTTGGTGGGTTGATATCACTCATTTGAAGGGACAAACCATTCTGAACTTGGCGGTCTCCTTTACCAGTTTTGGTTTTTGATATGATTTTATTATAACAACTATATCATGCGGTCATGAACTCTAGTAAGCACGGCCGGCAGGCTAATGTTAATTATGCAAGTTATGCAATTTTTAATTAATTATTAAAAATTATTGGAATAGTTATTTTCACTTAGGCAGTTTTGCCTGCATTCGGCTGTCTGTTATGCAATTTTAAGAAGTGTATTGCGATTTTTTATTCCTTGATAATGATATGGATTCAGCTCGAAACGTCGGGTTGTGTTGATATTGTGCACTTTGGGGTTTCCTTTATCAACATTTTCAACTTTGTTGACATTTTTTTTTTTTGCTCGGGATATTCGAATTTTTTTTTTTTTTTACATTAGTACTGATGGTTTAAAAGGTTATAATTGTGGAGCCTAGTGTAACGCATGGTTTTGTGTTGCGATAAGGTAGCCAGTCTATTGGGTGCGCGGCGTATCTTGAGTCCTGCTTGTATTTTATGAGCGGCTACATCTTCCTGGAGGGGGCGGCTTTAATCGACGGCCGCCTCTGTTTTTTGTAACCATCTTGGATATCAACAAGGCACTCTGCTACCAAAAACGTACAATCGATTGTCTATGTTCGTTCTGTGGTGGACTCAAGATAGGCCGCGGACACTATAGGGCAGTGACACGACGTAGTATTATTGTGTGTAACTCTATGGTGGAGCCAGTAACTGGGTTAGCTGCAAGGAGCACTGGAGGGAGAAAAGAAGATCGTCTTATTGAAGCCAATGTTATTAGATTGGATTTCTTAAGCTTATAACGCGCGATTTTTGTTGTTGGAGAAAACAACGTTTTTTTAAGCCTGAGAAATCCGCTCTCAGCAAAGCACTGTCTTCACTAGAAGTGCCGTTGTTTTCCGTTACATTTTAATCTAGTGCACCTTGTAGCTATTACCTCCAAATGGTGTCTCGTAGCCAATATGACGTCACATGACGCTGCTCCATAGTTGAAACTTCATCCGTAGTTCAAATT
Source organism: Lithobius niger (assembly GCA_023313725.1). Taxonomy (NCBI): domain Eukaryota; kingdom Metazoa; phylum Arthropoda; class Chilopoda; order Lithobiomorpha; family Lithobiidae; genus Lithobius; species Lithobius niger. The sequence continues at coordinate 3,649 of JAHWFP010268629.1, forward strand.
TCTCGTAACGAACTGAAAACTGTTGGAATCGAACGCAGAATAAGTCCTTCAACTTCATATCCTGCCCACGTACGGGTACTTCTTCAAATTCGGAAGGTATTGCGCCTACCATCATGGTTAAACGACACTATCGTTGCCGATATTTTTTATTTCAAGTTTCTTGGCCGCTCCGAGAGAGAGTTGGTGACCTGCGGATCGTCTCCACAAATACTTATAACTGCTTCCACTGCTATATAGTCTACGTTAAGCTTTACCAGGGTGTCTACCAAAAAAACCACATTGAAAATTCGTGACTTTTTCCTGACATTTTGGTACTTTTTCCTGACTCCTGACTCTTTAGAGAAAACTTTGAGAGTGGGTGCTCTCAGCTACGGGTTCTGGAGGAAACCAGTTTAAAAAAAAAAAAAAGAAAACGTTTCCCGCCGCACAGCACTCCCACACTACCGTTTTCCACTAAAACCACAAAAATAAACACATGTCAAGCCAGACTGCTGTCCTCAAAATGTAACGAAAAACAACAAAAGAAATGGGCAAGAAAATAAATTGGTCATCTCATACTTACTAAAAAAAAAATGGATTTCAACAATTTGGACCAAAAACGTCCGATATCTACTCCAAACCAAAACTTGTTAAGGATTCCCGCCAAGTTTTTCGGCCGTGTGAAGCCGTGATATCAAACTCCAAGCTCTTTCGCCAAGCTAACCCCACCGACTAGACTTCGTACGTTAAATGTAAATTGCGCAGGAAGCAGTTTTCATATATTTCATTTAACCTTCGAACTATTACTCGGTGGAATTAGCCTGGCAAAAGAAATTGGCGTTTGATATCACGACTTCACACGGCCGAAAAGCTTGGCGGGAATCCTAAGCAAGTTTTGATTTGGGGTAGATAGTGTTTACCTAATAAATGCTCTTGAAAATATCACTCGTTTTGTATTTATAGTCAAGTACGTTGCAATTCCAAGCAGCATCCTTGAAACAACCTTAAATTAAGTATGGAGTTCCGATACTTCAAACCAAGGCCGACTGTGGTAAAAATCGGGTGTCTCGTCTTCCTAGCTGAACGTCAGTTCTTCCACGTGCCAGGAATTTCACGCCTTTCAAGCGCTGCTGCTACAAATCGAGCCTTTTAACACCTTTCGACGGTAGATGGGACAGGAAACGAGATTTACAACGTGGACACTCGAACATGCATAAGCTGATAAAATCTATAGTCAACATCAGGTCAGAGAATACAGATAATGCCGCTCTTACTCTGCTAACAGTAAATATTTGGGTGAAACGAGTACCTACTTTCAACGATTACCGTCAGAGGGTGCCGTCATCAATGAACCAAAGTTTGCGTTACTGAGCGTCGTCGTGGAAATCTGAAATGTTTAGCGTCACTAAACACAATGATCATGATAAGAATTCTTAATTAGTAGCTTTGAAAAATATGATAGGTCATATTAGGACATTAAATTAATTTTAAGCTACCTATGGCCGAACTGGCTGATCGAGTTTTTTTTTTAATACGGTATTCAGTTTTAAAACGGATGGTAGTTACGAGTGTAGCTAAGTATAAAGCGTGGTTTTGTGCGTTGAAAGTCTGCCTCACTGGCTGAACTGCTACCGTGGTAGTTGAACTGCTATTGTGGTAGTTGAAACGAACTGAACACGGTTTGAGTGGAACACAGAATAAGTCCTTCAACGTCAGATGCAGCCCGATTATTTCGTCAATTTCCGAAGGTATTCCCGCTATTACTATTGTTAAATTGAGCCGGTTCAGCCATACAAGCATTAATTGCTTCGGCTGACATAAGGCTCGTCAAAAAATTTTAAAAAAAAATGACGCTAACGATGCCGCCATTTTGATTTCAAGTTTGGCCTGCTTCGAGAAACTGACACATGATGGAAGCAGGTGTTAAGCTTTAAACCACTTTTTCAGAAAAGAGGCACTATACCTACTTATATCTACCCTGGTCAACATGTTCCACAGCCAGAAACTGCGTCTGGTATTTGGTGTTGTGTTGAGGGGGCCCGTCCATTAACGTTGGTCGTAGTTATAGTTACAGGGTAATCCACAAAAAACTATGTCCAACTTTTCTAGTTAGCACCCTCAGATCCAGGAGAGGACAGAATCTTCCTGTTTCATTATTAGATTTAATTTCTGTCATCTCCTGGTTCTGAGGGGTGTGCTAACTAGAAAGGTTGGACTTGGAGAAAGATGGGTCGTCAGTTTTTTGTGGACCACCCAGTAAGTATTCAAGGCTGTAAAAGAAATTCAAGGCCGACCAAAAATCCATCACCCCGTACACGATTCTTTCTAATTCCACCTGCTATGACTGGGCTTGCTGTTGAGTGTTTGTGAGCGATTAAAAAGGAAGAAGACCTATTTTTCAACCTCTAAGCAGTAGTCGGCAGTGCTGTCTCACAAAAGCTTACAAAATTTGTCTGACACTCGAAATTAACCGTCTGTCAGCAAATATAACTAGCAAAAAACCGTACGAATTTTTTAGTTCTTTCTGCCTATAACAAGTTAATTTCGAGTTTTGGACAAATTCTGTATGGAATAAAAGTTTCAGGTAATCAAATTTTCTTTACTTTGAGCCAATTTACGGTTTTCTATCATAGAAATTAAGAAAGTTATGGCCAGAAACATAGTATCCAGCAATAATAATAATAATAACAATTTGTCACGATAGCAACAGGTCAGGCAAGGACCCTAAGATCGCTAACAGCCAGAATCAATATGTAATGAAAGAGGTTGGCCGGCAAGGGAAGGTGAGGGGATTAGGTGTTGGGACACGAATGCCTTACCACCAAGGTTAGACCTGCCAGGGACTCTTAAGGCCCCCGATGGCATCGCCAAACGTGTTGGACACGGGACGTGGAGGATCGACCCAAGTAAAAATAAAAGCAGATGAACAGATGAGATGGTTTAAAAAGCATCGTTATGTAAAAGAAATTATGGTTATGATGAGTACTAAAAACAATAGCATCCCACAAATGGGAATTGTCACCATTTAAAAATGAATAAATGTACTTCCCCTCCCTCCCCATCCCTGCTTAAGTTTCGAAAGTGGCAACAAGTGTTTTTATGCACTTTGGGGTGCCAGTCAAAAAAAAAAAAAACTATTAATAACTATTTTGTTTTTATAAATTTTATAAAAATTAATAAAAATAAAATAGTTTAAACACTACAATTTCGGTATTAGTTGTAACTACCGATTTAACTACTTTGAAACTAGTTTTAACTAGTGGTTGTAACTACACGTAGATACCAAATGCCCAATACAGTGGACATTTTTTCTGGAACCTTTTTCTTTTTTTCTTTTTTCTTACCCTTTTCTGCCCCTTTCTTAGCCTTTTTGGCATTCTTAGACTTTTTAAGTCCTTTTGACCCTTTCTCAGTGGCCACCGCATCAGCATAATTACGTCGGCAAAAAGGGCAATTTTTCTTTACAAAAAGGGTATTTTACGAAAAGGGCAGTGGGATTCCCCCTCCCTCCCCCCCTCCCCCTCACCCTTCTGTGCACGCCACTGGGAAGACGATCAAAATACTATCGGGAGGCACACCGTGTTGCAAAAATCAATAGGCTTTCCGTACAATCCATTTCTCCGTTTACTACGAAATTAAAACTAAGGTTAAAAATTAGGCCTAAAAGCTGACAATTACGCCTAAAATGTAAAATAGGCCTAAAAGCTAACTCATTTTTAACCAGCAATTGTGATGGCTACTGCTTTTGGGTTACATAATAGAGATCGTTGTTGCAGTGCGGGGTAGAGGTGTTCGCCTCAACATTAGAAGTGGTAGAACTGTACAGACGACCGGATGCGACTATACGTAGTCGCTATAGCCGCTTGTTGTGATTTGTTCTGGTGTTGATTTTAAGCATGGTTGCAGTGAATTTGTGTGTTTTTCTTGACTGTGGCACGTGCTAAATACTTACGTGCGCGTGACAGCAAGTCTCGAATCGTCGCATTTTTTGTAATTTGTTTGGGTGGATTTTAAGTACGGTTGCAGTGTTATTGTGCGTTTTTACTTGACTGTGGCATGTGCTAAATACTTAGTTGCGCTTGACAACGAGACATAGCAGTTTCGACTCGTCGCATTTTTTGTATGAATGTAAAGCTGCCGGGACACCGGAGAAAAACTTCAAAAAATTCCACCTGCTGAGGATGATTTCAACCAACAAATAACAAAACAATCTATCAGTTTTAGGCCTAACAAATCCGTTATCTCGGCATTCACCAAAGATGTTATTGTGTGCACCATCGTGTTAGCAGGGCTCCACTGCAGTATCGGCTTGATCTTGGATGAAAAATAGCTGGCGCGACTGGATTGGACAATATGGCCGCCGAAACCGCTGCTGATGCGATCGATTTGTTCTGTTGCCGCTTTCTGTCTGTCGAGGGCGACACTGACAGTACAAAATGCCAACACTTCCTTCCCTGGAAACACTTTCCGGATACACGAACGTGTCTCTTTTTACTCCAAGCGCAGAGAAATAGCTTAACTATACATGCGGCTGGGTAATAACTTTAAAAACAATTTAAAAATACATTTAAAGGCAATATAAATTTGTCACCGCAAATCTATGCAAAGTTTACCATTATTATTTTAAAAACCGCCACTAGCTGCTAAGAGATGGCGCGACTCACTGTACAATGATGTGATTAGCTTGGCCAATTCCCGAACGGACCTCGAAGAAATGAACCGGTCGTGGTGGCCATCTTGTCTACACCCGTAATATTGTTGTAGGTCGGGTCAGATAGTTTACTGAACATGGTTTTAGACAGGGACCTTCTAGTATCTACCAGGTCGGTTCACTCGTTAAACGCGTCTGAGCTACAGAACAGCTATTTCCCGTGGTAAAGTATACACGAGCGAGATTCACTTGATGACGTTTTTGCTCCCAAACCAATCCTCGAAGCAGACGACGCTTGGTTTTTCGAAACCAACAAAAAAGTTTGCTTCAACTAGCGAGTAGTTTTTAACGAAATTAATGAATAATTATGAAATATCTGATCTCTCAATCTTTACTGAACGTTAAGATACACATTCTTAAAACAAAACGACGAATTCTTACCAGATTACCTAAGACGAGAGTAGCTGACGTCGTTGCATCGAAGCCAAAACAATGGCGTGCTTTTACGATGATCGCTTGTGGCGGTGATCTCCGTCTGATAACAAACGTTGCGATTTTCAGTCACATTGTCGATTGTACTGGTATGTTAATGCACTTTAAAAGAATTTAAACAATTGGAGCAGACCGGCTTACGTTTGATGATTCGTACTCGTTCGTTTGTTAGTCCAATTTTGAGTCGATTCAGCAGAAAAATCACAAGCCAATGAGATGCAAGAATCAGTAAAATGGCGCGATATGGGAGCAGAGACGTCAGACGTGTTTGCAGCAGCTCAAAATCTCGCACGGTTTCTCGCGGTAAAGCGTAATAGTAAGTGGGCCCACCCTATCAAGGCTACGCATAATCCTAGCTCCCTGGTTTTAGCTAAAAGATGATTGGCTCAAGATGCGACCTCCGCAGTGAATGTGGCCTTATTGCGTTTGATCTATAAATTGTCCCATTTGACCTTTTAATTTTTTTTTGTGATAATGTGCAAACTTTATGTCCTTACCTCGCCTTTTTGTTGACATGTTTTGTAGCAAAACTTCAAGAATTTTTTTTACTGATTACCTATTTTTATCGTTGCAGAATACCTAGGGTCAGAATCGGCTTTTCGGCGGCCCCTACCCGGTGGACGGTTCCAACATGGCGGCGACTACTACACCACTTCCGGCAGCAGAGTCCCCTACCGAGAAAACCTGAAGCCTCGGGCCTTATTACCGTACCCACACATGTCACTCGGAGTTTCAGTGTCGTCATCGAACTTGACAGCAGCTTCCAAGATGGCGGCGGCATCAGAACTGACATCCTCATCACCTCTTGGTGCTAGCAGCAACAACAGTTCCCTGACGACGTCATCCCCGACAGCGTCGGCGTCGTCTTCGTATCGCCGTTCTCCTTTTTACGGCAACAGCAGCGCCAGTGTCGTGCATCCGGTCCCGCATTACTTCAGCCTGGACGCTTCCGGCACGCGCCTCGGCACTTCCGTCTCGTCCTTTTACTATCGTTCACGCGTGATTTCTTCACCGACAGTCTTCTATGGAGAACCGAAATGACCCATGGAATAAACAGAAAGGAAAAGACGTGATTTGAAGCCCGCTGTGGAAGACAGTGGGGAAAAAGCTATTATGCGCAACTTGTACAAAAGAAGCTGGAGCTAGAAAAAAAAACCGAATGCTTTCATGGAGTAGAGATCTACTTCACTATCAAAATAAAATGATAGACTAGAAGATTTGGTGTATTTGCACTAGGTTTGCGTAATGTAGTCGTCGAAGAAGCATTTCAATGCATCTGGTTGCTTATGTTTTATGAACTTTAACTTCATGAACACGCCAAAACACACACAAAAAAGCGAGACCTTAAATATATACATTTTCAC
>JAHWFP010268630.1:0-12056 GCA_023313725.1 Lithobius niger
GGACAAGAGGACTCTAAGGTTCAGAAACTGCAGACAAAAATGGCCCTCAGGTCCCGGATTTAAGGACAATAGCTACGTTAAGGTCAAAAATTGTGTACAAAAATGTCCCTAAGGTCCCGGATTTAAGGATAAGAGCAACTCTAAGGTTTAGAAATTGCGGACAAAAGGGTTTCTAAGGTCCTGGATTCAAGAACAAGAGCAACTCTAAGGTTCAAAAATTCAGCAACCTTAAGGTTCAGATATTAAGGACAAAAATGTCCCTAAGGCCTCTGAATCAAAGAAAAAGAATTGAAATTTGAGCATGAGCCTTTCCCGCCATTAACCTCGAAGACTAGCGCTAACGAAGAACATTTAAAAAAAAACGTTTACTTGTGTCTGTCGCGGGATTCGATACAGCCTTCATGCGGTTTGGCGGCGGTGACGACGACGATGACCACTGAGCTCTTGAGTCAACGCGATGTAGTCGAGGTCCAGGTTCCCGGTGACCTCTTATAAAGCTCGCGGTGGGTCGTACGGGCAGTTTTTTCCCCATTTTGTAGCGGCAAACGTTTGTGTAATCGGGGGCTGCGGAGGACTGTTAGTTGGTTTAGACAAAATGGAGTAGAAGATTTCGGCATTTTTTCACCTTTCCGTGATCCGTTTCTAAAGAAAACTTTCTGCCTCTGGCGGAAATTGGAGCATGTTGTTGCTTTTTCTCAATATCTTTAGTCGCTTTGGACCGTAAAACTAAGTAAAAAGATTAAATGTTTTGTATCTTTCGATGGTCCATTTTGTTGTTGTAATGTTTTGCGGTCCGGTTGGGAGAGGAACACCACCTTTCCTGGGGCCCCCCCCCCCCCACTAATAAAGGTGAAAGAAATTCAGTAAAAAATCAAAATGTCGACTTACGAACCCCCAATTCCACCCACTCCAACTTTCCTACATCATAGCTGGCTACAGGCCTATATTCCCATAGTTGGGTTTAGCGCAAAGGATGATTGACACCAAAAGCAGCCTGCAGCATCTGTAGCCATTTGCCGCTATCTAGTTCTGGCTAGTCCTTACTTTTTAAACAGGCGAAGGAACACAAATAAATTTTTTTTACACAACAAACAAGCCACGTGCCTCCTTAATTATTGAGTGTAAAGTTGGTGCGCCCACGTGCACTAGAAAGCAAGTGATAAAGATAAGCCTAACGACATCACGGGCGCTTTTTTCTATATATCGACCGTTCTGAAACGCAGACTTTGAACCGCTAGATGGGCGCCATCTAGTGACAGTGGTATCGTTAACCTTGAACGCTTGCTCTCTAGTGCACGTGGACGCCCCAACTTTGCAATCAACAATTAAGGAGTAACATGGCTAGTTTGTTGTGTAAAAAGAAGTTTCTTTGAGCATTCCTTCGCTTGTTGAAATCAAGTGCTACATAGAAATAAATAATGGTAGACGGCGCTAGATGGTGCATCCTATCATTCGGTGAATAGAGCAGTGACACGACGTAGTATTATTGTATATAACTCTATGCTGGAGCCTTAATGGGTTAGCTGCAAGGGGCACTGCGAAGAGAAACAGAAGGGCGTCATACTGAAGCCGATGCTGTGAAGAGTGATTTCTTAGACCTAAAACGCGCGATTTTTGTTGTTGTAGAAAACAACGTTATTTTAAGCCTAAGAAATCCGCTCTTCCGTTGTTTTTCCCTCCATTTTTATGTAGTGCACCTTGTAGTTATGCCCTTCAAAAACCCATACTGGTGCCAATATGGCGGCAAATGTCACAGCTCTATAGGCACCTTTATGTCAGCTGAATCAGTCGTCCCGAATGAATTAGTGTGGTTTTGACGTGACAAGGTGGGTCGGACGGGGAGCCAAGTAGAGAGGACCGGTCTTTCGGGGTGCTAGCTAGGGTCAACCGTCTGCAACCATTGGCTAGCGTTCAACTAACGCCACGGGTGATAACACTCGGCTACTTGGGACACACACACAACACAGGGATGGCCCGCTGATACGACTACTAACGCTCGCTGTCCAAAGTGACCATCTCTGGCGTCATTCCGTTTTTCTTTCCGTGATCGGAAATTGCAAGCAAGGAACATTTTCGACTTTTAGGGGTTTGAGCTTAGCTTCAGCGTTCACCCCCTCCTCCTCCCACCTCCCCACACATTCGCCCCCCTTCAAAGTAATACAAGGCACTAAAACCCCGACGCTACGACTTACGCTTTCCTAAAAATAACCCGGCAACAAACACTGAAACGCCGAAACATCCAGGACGAAAACATCCTGTTACAGTTATCTTATCAAAGGAGAAGGGGGGGGGGGCTGTAAAACAAGCTTTTTAGATGTTGGTAATCTTGGCTTTGACCATTACCAGTTGAACGAACAACCGTAAAAAAAAATACGGGACTGTATTCGTCGGATCCATTCAGGACCTCCTCTCAGTGAATGAGATCCGCTACTGTTCAGCATCCCGTGTAGGGGTATAGAGGTGGAAACGGGGGGATGGGGCTAAGATGGATGAGGTTTTGCTCTTGCAATTTTGAACATAGTCGTCGTTGGGTACGAAGAGAGGAAGCAGAGTTGATGGAAATATTAGTGAAATTTTCTCGTTGCTGTTTTCGTCTTTCGGAAGGCTTAGAAAATGCCTAAAATTCGTTCGGATCGCTTTTAAGGACGAGCCGAAACTGGCATCTAAATCAGTGGACATCAGGGACCCGATGACTAATAATTCAGGGGAGGAGATGTTTTAAGTCCCTCGAAACCCTGCAAAACAACTCTTTATCAGAAATTTTTGCAACTATATGGAACGTTAAAACAGCCAGTTTTTTTGGGATTTTTCGGTGGCAGTAAATGGCCCATTTTCTACGTTTATTAAAAGTTATTTCCAACTTCACGTTATGATGAGGAACTTGGGGGGCCCCCCCCCCGCCGCTTGGGTGCGCCACGGCAAATACCCCAAACACATCACGTCAATATTCAGGCTTGAGTATCACAGTAATAAAAGCGTTGTCCTACACCAGAAGGGATTGAGGCTACATAGCACAGGAATAATTCTTTGCTTCTTCGACACTATTGTTTTAGCATATTCTAGCATTGTAATGTTTTTTTTTTCTTATTCAAATGGGTGGTGGGTGGTGGAGGTCTTTAGGGTGCGCGGCCCGTTGACTCTTTCAACCCCAGAAGCACAGTAAGGCGTAAATATGGCAGAATTCGCCGTTGAATACTAAAGACATACATCGATACAAAAATACATAGGGCACTTTGAGTGAAGAGCAGATTCCACGCGAATGAAAATTCCGTCCTGGCCTAACCTCGATCCATCATCAGCTGCATCCCACAATCGGAATACAGGAAATGACAAACACGCAACAAGGAATACCGCACACAAAAAAAATAATCCCAGTTTTAAGTACCGGTACCAGTAGTAGCAGAAATACGTTAATGTCGACACTGGAATTACCATAGGTGCAACTAGAATTTTAAACATCGAGCTGAAGTTCTGTGAATTTTAAAGTTGGATACTGACGGCCTACTCTTCTGTGAGCCAATGAAATCTCACGAATGATGCGCCGAATAAAATGGTGAATTGAGCAGCGATTCCTGTTGCTAATTTTTCCTTTCGAAATAAACACTTTCGTAAACACAACTACGGAATTCTTAGTTCACTGAACGGGAAGATTTAATGGCTTGGTAACATCGTTCCTTAACGAAATTGAACGGGTAAAAAGCGGGCGCAATTTAGCGGGACTATAGTCGCAACCAGTCTTCTGTACACTTCCGCCACTTCTTGCAGAGATAGGACGCGCACCTCTATCACGCATTGCACCAGCGTTCTCTATTACGTATTCTAAAGGTGGTAACCACCGCAATTGCAGGTTTAAAATGTGTTTTAGGTCTAATTTTCAGGTTTTAGGCCTGATTTTTACCTGCAGTTTTAATTTCAGAAGTGACGGATAATTTGGTTCGAGAGTAGGCCTATTCATTTATTTCAATAGGGTGTCGAGACTTCACGTTGCCTTGGCAACAAAGAACCTTTAAACTGTTGGACGGAGGCATGTTAAACGCGACGATCAAATGTTATTATTTCATTGAGTTACGTCGAAAAGGCCTATCAGCTATGAAAAAGCTACGATGTTTTAATTTGCCGTGTTTTTTTTTTTAAAGTTCGCTTGACTATCACTGAAAAAGACGACGGACGGACAGACAGACACAGTCATTGCTATAGTCTTCCCAGCTTTCGCTGTTCAGAAAACTAAAATTAAATAAATAAATAAATAAATACAATTTTTGCCCACAAACAATAGTTATGAGTCAGCACCGTGAACGGCCGAAGCCCCGGGCCTATACTATTTTTTTGGACGTCACTCACTTTTTTACCATTTTGGGCCCCTTTCTTAGGCTTTCTAACTTTCTTTTTACTGTTTTTAGGGCTCTAGGCCCTTTCTCCTCGCTGCGACCAGCATTATTTTTATAGTGCAGAAAAGCAAAATACGGCATGTTTTTTCTTCAAGAAGGGCAAAAAGGGAATTTTATCCAAAAAGGGCAGGTGCAATCCCCCCCCCCCCCGGGTGCACGCCACTGCATACGTGATAGATAAAAGAAAATAAGGTCTTTAGACAGATTTATCTTGTTGAGTTTGTGCCGGAAATTCGGGGTTGTAGCCGAGCACACAGACACACAGAGGGTATAGGCCATTCTTGGCAGACCCAACCCAACCCGGTTAGCATAGAACCTTCGACAATCTAATGTAGCTCGAGCAACTAAGGGCGGATTTACGCAAGGTCTCACCATTGCATTCAGGCAACTAGAATTTAATAGCAATGGCAAAGTTGTTATTGCTATGGTAACAACACTATACCTGGATTAGCTAACTACGACGTCGTCTGAGTAAATGTTTCAAGTCTTATAATCCGTGACACTAAGATAAAGAATTCCTCCGGATGAAATTTTCTCAATCGCTTCTGAACTCGCATTATTGACTGTTTTCGTTCCGAGTCGATGTAGCCAAAAAACGCCGCCATGTTGGAATTTCAGATGGTTTCTAGCTTGTAGATGCGAGAATGCAAAAGCGAGTCGTTGCGTCAATGCGCCCTTACAGATTGAAGCAGTGCTCGTAGGGGGAGTTTTTTTCTCGCCATGAAAAAATTATGTGTTTTGAAATCAACCTCATGTCCGAATGTCCGAACCATAGACGAACATTGTGACAACCAATCACAACGAAGGACAACGCAGCACCTTGGTGACATCTCGCGGCACCAAACAACACCAACGCCAGAACGACATATGACAGACAAATAATGAAACGATCCAGGTTTCTTCATGAATCGTACAGTTTAAAACCAAACGGGAAATGGCAGTCCGCCATGACACTAATAAAGAAGAGCGACAAAATACATGGTCATCTAAACATGTTTAACAGTGGCAAGGGAGTTACGCTGATTAAGTGAGCGAAGCGAAACGAAAATCAGCGGTTGTTAGCTAATATGTGCAAAATTGTAGTTTTAAAAGAAACTTACTTTGACGAAGCATGGACAAGACCACAAGTCTATTACGCACGGGCTTCGTTTAGTTCCCAAACCTATTTTACTTATAGCACATTTGTGAAAAGTTGTACAACAGCACACGATGCTATTCAGCATCGAAGACTTCATCCGAACATGTGGTGAGGAAAGAGATGGCGAGTGGGTGGCTGGAGGTGACATCTACCGAGAATGCCAAACACCAATGCAAAGCCAGCTGAGATAAAGCTTGCTGTGCACCTCCATAGATTGTGACAGTGATACAACAAACAGAGCAGTGTGAAATCCTTCATGACCGGCGAATGTTACGCCGGAAAAAGCGAATTAGGAATAATAAAAACGGTGAACGCTATATTAGATCTTAAACGCCTCAATTGAAGGAGTCCAAATTTGCGCACCTCAGTCTGTCATTATAAGATAGCTTTTTTGAAAAGCCCTTTAACGTTTTAGTGAAACGGTGTTAAACCCTTACGACTGCGCTATCATAGTTGTTTATAGTGTAGCGGCCTATCTTGAGTTCTCCGCTAACACAGAACACAGATAATCGATTGTACGTTTTCAGTAGCGGAGTGCCTTGTTGATATCCAAGATGGTTACAAAAACAATGGTGACCATCTATTAAAGCCACGCCCTCCAGGAAGACGTAGCCGCTAACAAAATACTTGCAGGACTCAAGATACACCGCGCACACAATAGCCTCAACCCCCCCCCCCCCACTCCCTCAAACAATACAAAAAATTGTATCTTGAAAGTGAAGAAATAGGGATAGACAGTGCGGTTAATAAAATTACTCAAGATAAGCTTGCTAGAAATGAGAAAACCACTGAAATCTCTGAAAATACGTCATCTTCCGGCGGTCCCAGTTTCATTTCTTTTGTCCCTCTCAAACAAATTTCCTGTCTTAGCCGTACTCTGTTCATTTCTGCGTACCACGTATTTTGGGTGGCTATTGGATTTTCGTCAGATTCGGTTCCTACTCGATAAGTCTGTTAAGGCCCTAAGAAAACGGAAATAGATTCGCAAGACTTTTTAGCTTTATTACACTTAAACCATCCGCAATGGTTGTTTGCCGTGACGTCACCATGAGTTAGCCAATGACGAACGAGAACAGCGGCTGTCTGGCCGTCTGATTGGACTAGCCCAGTCACGTGATGTGCACGTCACAGCAAACAGCCATGGCGCGTGGTATAACTGCTTTTCTGTGAAGGATAACTGTTATTTCTTCTTAATGAACGTCGTTGTTTAAGAAATAAAGTAGGCGGGGCCAAGATTGGGCAGGATTGCTTAATGGAGAATGGATGGCAAAAGGTGGTAATGAAGTTAGGGAAACACGCAATCACGTGCACCCTGGCCGATCTTTATTGGTTCAGGTTTGTTTGATGGAAATTGATGGTAGCCCGTCTGATCGAGGATTAATCGACAAATCGTCGTAAATGAGACGGGGTGAATATAGTGAGAGTTACGGAGTCGACGTGACTGTTATGCTTTCCATGCAGCTCATCAGCACAAAGTTGGGCTGATGGATATTTGACAGAGACAAGAAATCTCATTATTGTTAACAGTATTGTTGTCTAAGAGATAACCGAGGTTTAGAATAATGGAGCGATAGGTGCATGGACCTTTTGGGGTCAAGGCTCAATAAACTAATCAATCAATCAATCAAAAACCGAGGGGGATAGTTTCTGAGTGTGCGGCGCTTCGGGCCACGACTGGTGAATAAACATAATTTCGAGAGGACCACTCACCGGTATTTTAACACCGTCCAGCAATGACGGTAAATAATTAGTAAATGTGGCGAATGACACAAACGAAGAGATAAAGAGTATAGGCACAAGTTATCTTTTCTGTGTGAAATGCAGCAATACGAAAAACGCGTACTACACTCTGATCACTTGCTTGATCGTTTCACTGATCGGTTTTTGTGTGGAAGTGTCTGTCAGCAGCAGTATAGAGTTGCAACAAAAAATGTCCTCGAGCCAAGCGAGACTACGCCGGACGAATGAGCGTGAACGAATTGTTTTGGTTATTTACTCAGTAACCAAACGAACTTCAGCAGCAACACAATATTAGCTGATGCAATGGCTAATTTTCGGTAAAAATGTTACATTACACTGTAGTCTCATCTTTTTCAGGCACACTGAGAAACGAGCCAACCATTAAAAAATCTCTACATGCAACAGTTCGTTTTTTGAAAAGCGAGCCACTCGTTGACCGTCCTGATTGGGTGGTGCCCTCTCTTTAAGGGAAGTGGAGAGCCTGCTCAAACATCAAACATCACCTTTCACCAAACTTACTTATCCACTCTGCTTAGAGAGAAGGCAGCACCATCCCAACACAATGCCGACCGTGAACAAGCGGCTCGCTTATCAAAAACGAAGGGTGCCTACGAAAATTAACACGGTTGGATCAAGCAAAAGTAACGCGTTGTTTCCACACGTCACGTATTGGCAGCGTTCTTAGCCCCAAATCGTCACCAGAACGATTCGTCATCGGATCGACTGTCATTCACGTGACAGCAATAAACTACAAGATAGTATTTTGAATAAAAAGCAGGAGTCCATTTACGTACTTGCTGTTAAGATACGTTGAATCTTTAATCACAATTTTCTGAAGCTTATCTATATATATAATACGCTTAGGTTGGGCAAGAAATTCATCATTATGCACTACAATGAAAGAGGGAGGGAGGAAGGGGGAGGGGGTTTAAAGGGAGGGGAAACGGGGATGGGGATATTCAGACCACAGAATAGGGGAATCCGGGGTGGGGGGGAGGGGCTGGCGGTGCGGGATGGGAAAGGGCCCCCCCCCCGGCGGCGCCCCAATCGGACCATAGAATGACAGAATGTAAGGGAGCAGGCCACAGGGGAGTCCGGCGGAAAAGGCAGGGGGCAGGTCGGCGCCCTTTTTATTCCATATTGCCCACTACAGTATTTTGCTCAGGTATGCGGGAACTGGATAGACCGGCGTATGTTACGCCGGGGGTACAGCTAGTTTGTAGAATTATAACATCGAACGTAACATAAACTCACCCACCTAACACAGTGAATTAATGCAAATAAATGCAACGCCGCCCCCCCCCCCCCCCAACCATGTCTCTATCTCGTTTGTGATTGGTCGATAGTCGATTCGTTTGCAGTGTTAGCCCCCTGCATCCCCCAGTTCCCCTCAGGAACCAAGCTCGGCGAGCAAGGTTTGTTCGGTTGTGTGGTTTACTGCTCGAAGCGTAATTTGAATGCTGTATAGATACAGGCGACCGTTTAAGATTAGTTAGATCAGGAGATTATGACGCGACATCTCGCACATGCAACATGCACAGCTTACTTCTCCGCAACCAAAGTTACATATTTCAATTTTCAAAGGCACCCGAACTGTAGCACGTAGGTTTTTTAAGGTTTGTGCTCGTCTCACAGTGTGTCTGAAGAAGTAACAGATTACAGTGAATTATTGTAATATTTTAACGAAAGTTTAGTATTGCGTATAACAAACAATGTGTTTCTGCTGGAGTTATTATGTAAATCATCCTCAATTATCATGTGCTTTGTGGATTACCTTTCTTAATATAAAAGCGCATAGCCGCAAACCAAATCCTCCGTGTTAAAGCTTAGCGCATGCGTCATACATGTCTTGGCATGTGTGGTCGCACACACAATGAGCCCACACCCGGAGTTTCACGATTGCTTGCGTCATGCGTTTTAGGGTTACAGAAATCTCGATGTATATAGTAGCGCGTCCTCTCAGTCGGTGTTTCATACTTATCTGTCTAGGGTAAATAAAAAAAGTACGGTCAAAAACCACTGTTGCAGCGCCATTTTTCGCATGATCATGTCTGGACCTGCGAAAGGTGTTAACATGGAAGATTTGGTCTGCGGCTATGCGCTTGTTAATAATACTGTACAAATTCACCATAGGTTCATTTAACAAGGCATATTATAACATACAGGTGTAGACCTCTATTCTATTTTTCTCCTTTAACAGCACTGCGTGCTTCAACTGTGTTTACAAGATACTTGCTCTCTGCACAACACAACACAACACCCCCCACCTTTCCATCCAACAGACCCTACCTCCACCCAACCCCGCCACGACGTCCGTTGATTCCCTCAACTTTCAGTTTTATCAGGGGAGTGCTGACAGGAGGGGTATTAAGAGGTGATAAAGAGAGCGTTCCTAACTGATAGCGAGGCCGTAAACTTCAGTCTTTTCTCAAGAAAGGGCCTTCGAATGACGAAATTATGAGCAGGAATTCATTCCGTTTAGTGACAAGAAAGCAATCTTACAGTGAGATACGGCCCCTCATAAATTTAGTAACAGGCGCTCAAAATAAAGAAAAAGCACCCAGACCAAACTTAACTCACCAAATTTGTGTTTACGGCCGAGTAAACGGCTGGAGAACGGTCGCTCGGGCTCTTTGTGTCAAGTTATTGGGTGTTTAATAACGCTTTAAAGTAATTAATAAACAAGGGCATTTAGGTGGAAAGGTAGAAAGTTGCGCTAAAACACAAAATTGAGTTGTGCTCACGCTGTTCCAAATTTCTCACGTCGAATTGTGGAATTTTTCCTCAAACAAAGTAAGGTGCTTTATCTAATGAGGCGGACGGGAATTTATACGGTGGCCTGCTTAAATATGCACGGGTGTTAGACTTGACGTTCTGTTAAGGATTAAACGGCCTGTTCTAACTAGCCGGTTAACGCTTTATCGCTAAATGATGGGGGGAAATAAACAAGGGTCTCTCTCTTGCAAGTAGTCATTTAAAATCGTTTTTGGACTCGAGCCAAACGTTTCCCGTTTTAACTGCCTCTCGTACTTATTTGACGTTTCACCTGAATTTTTTCACTCGTAAATTCTGACGTCGTGACATGTCATTAACGAATTTGCCGAACTGTTACAGGCTTTGTAAGGTTTGTGGATTTCATTTTTTTAAAGTGTTTGACAATAGGAAAAGTATAAAATTCGAACATTGCTAACTGATCGTGAAGGAATTTATTACCTCGTCAACCAGGGATGTTTTTACAGGGAGGGGAAGGGGATTCGGGGGGTGCAGTCGGCAAAATTACATAATTTTTGGTCAGTCGGCAAATCAGTCGGAAAAATTACATAAATTTGTGGCTAGATGGAAAATTATGTCGGTATATTTCTGGTTCACACCCTTCCGACTTTCATCTTTCCTGACGTCTCTGTCGTCAACAACCGAAGAGGAATGAAACTTATGAACTGGTTATCGCCGCAGCCTTAATCTGGCATCAAAATTAACAACCACAAACGGGGGAAAAAAAAGTTCCAATGCGCATCACGAGCTTTGTGAGGGGTCCCGACCCCGAGAAAAGCACCAAGAACAACCCAATTGGTAGCCTTCTCGTTTCCTAACCAACACAACGACGATTCGAATCGCGTCACAGGGGCTCGTCGTCCGTCGCTCGGGCACCGCATGGCTACAGGCTAAACATATAATACACGTATTATAGGATACGTATATTATTATGTGTATTATATGTATAGCCTGTATCCATGCGGCGGGCGAGCGACGGACGACGAGCCCCTGTTACGCGATTTAAATCTTCGTTCTGTTAGTTAGGAAACGAGAAGGCTACCAACTGGGTTGTTCTTGGTGCTTTTCTCGGGGTCGGGACCCCTCATAAAGCTCGTGCTGCGCATTGGAATTTTTTTTCCTGTTTGTGGTTGTTAATTTTGATGCTAGATTAAGGTCAGCTGGGATTAACTGGCCCACGCACAGTGCATATGGGACTTAAAAAAATTGGTATTAGTCATTGTACCAAAATGAAGGGTTAACATAAAATTTTCTTAGCAGCTGGTCGCCGTTCTAGTAGGACGCCATGTTGCACACTGTCTCGTACTCTGTTGTCGCACTGGTGTTTGTTTCAGTTGGGGCCCAGAATTTGACTGCCCAGAGTTTCCCGTCAACAATACACGTCGTAATATTTCGTTTGTAACTAATTGCTACTACTAATCGACATTACCCTTCACATTGCCGGCCGTTTGTCCATTTTCACTGTTACCGTGCAAAGAATGAACACGCTCGCCCTTTTTTCATTGCTACCGTCCTAAGAATGAACATGCACCCCGCTTTCAACTGATGCCTCGAAAAGAATGAACATGCTCGCCTTGTCGCTTTATTCACAGCGTTTGGATTGGTTGTCACAATGACTCCCTTGCCCCGTTGCTGATCCTCGCCTATATATACTCCGGCCTAAGCGGATAGATTCCAAAAATGAGGGATGGGGAGGGGAAGGTGGGTAACGTTTGTAATTACATAAGGGGAAGCAAAGTTCGTTATGTACATGCCTTAGAAAACTAAGGAAGGACTAAAAGTTAGAAAGCAAACTTGAACCTTTCTACCCACTCCCCCAAATCCCCCCTTCTCTTTTATTCAGTTTAATTGTTGGCCGATATTATTTCTTCGTTAGGGGGAGCTTGCAAAATAAATGCAACAGCCGATGTCGCCCAACAACCCGTGAGCAAAACAAAGGGACGCTCTCATGCGTTATAATCCCCGCGGCTAAGGAAAATAATATATAGGGACGAAGAAAAAATTAAACGAAAGGGAAG
>JAHWFP010268633.1:0-25178 GCA_023313725.1 Lithobius niger
ATTTACTTTAAAATATTGTTTCTATAGGATTGCTCTATTTATTCCTATTTTCTTTCTTAAATATCTTTATTTCTCAACAGAAAAACCCCACCCTATTATTTTTCTCTCAAATTTCTTACTTTTTACCCTTTTCCCCGCTTTTTTATTAGCCTACGTTTAACTATTTTTTGATTGCATATTTCATAATGAAACGATTTTGGACTAAGTTAAAGCCTAAATATTTTAAGCTTGGGCGCAAATAACCGTGTGTGGTGATGTGCCTACCTTTCATGTCCTTCCTTCCTTCCTGCTGGAAGAGTTTTCTTCATGGTTAAAAGGTAAGCAGCACATTAGGTGGAGGTGTATTTATTTACACTTCGAAACACGTCAAGGAACCAGCCTAATTCTAAAAGTCCAATTCTGTACTCAAAAAAATGGAACTCGACTTTTTTTTATTTTTGAGTAATCACGATGCCAAACGTACAAGAAGAATTTTACTGGGGGGGGGGGGAGGGGGAAAGAGGTTTTATGGGGAGGGGGATTGAGGCTTAATGGCGCGTCGACCGCAATTCATTAGCGCCAGCCTCAATCACAGTTCAGTGGTCCGACACGGAGGCATTTTAATTTTATTTCGAGAATTAGGACCCCCTCTTTCGAACCCAGAATTGTCCTCTAGTTTTACTTTTTATTTAAAAAGTGAGCAATATTTGCACATGAAAAAAATGCAGTTTCAAGTTCGTGCATTTTTATGGGCAAGCTAGTACAAAGTTAACATGGCACACAACAAATAGCAACAACTTGCCGGAGAAGGCCCATTTTAATTTATTAAACCTTTACCGTAAGTTGCCTATTAAACATCCAAGCTCCGTTTTCAATTAGTTCGATAAAAAAGAGGGTGGGCCGTAATAATGTTATAATGCGAAGCTTACTACTGCCCAGGGAAGATGTTTAGGCCTAATTTTATCGCAGAAAATTCGCCGTTTATGCGATCATTCATCTATGGGATCTAGCGTTAACGCAATGCCTTTATTCTCATTTGTTCCGTATTTTTGTTTTATTTAGTTTCGTTACTTTTGCTCCACAACCCCATCCTTTTTTGGGGGGGGGGGGGAGGGGGTGACACATTGATTTCCTTGAATGTATGAAGCTTTTAGTCCTAGCAAAAAAATTACGATGTAAAATAATGCTTTAAGGTAAAAAAAAATCGTGAACTAAGTAATTTCACGATTTCTGACGTTAAAGAATTGTGGGAGGAGGGGGGGGGGGCTGCAGCTTGGACAGGCCAGTAAATAAAGAATTAATGTAATTAAACCAAAGTACGATTTTTTTCCCTAATCCGAATACTGACCCCCACGTTTTTAACGAACGCATATGCAAAAAAAAAATCATTTGTACATGTAACAGGTGCTCTACGTCACTAGATAAAGTGAACACAAAAATTTATTAAGAATCGTGATGGAAGAAAAAGAAATAGGAAAACTTGGATTATTGCACAGTTTTCGTAGGTAAACTGAAAAAAAAATAGCCTAATACTTAGATCACCAAAACCGTATTACGGGAAAGCAACAAACAGCTGTGTATTTCAGATTATTCCAATTTGAAATAATTTATCATCACGGCATTCGTAAATAATAATCCTTCTTTTTTACGAAAATGTATTGTTAATCCTAACAGTCGAAATACAGGTGGTATTTTACAGAACAGGTTGTCAAATAAAAGTATGTACTCCGAAGATTGATCCATCCGTTTAAAAAAGTTTTAAAATTCCCAATCTCCCCCATGAGTACATACGCTCGGCCTTTTTTGGTTAAAAGTAACCCCACCGTGTTTGGCACATACCATTATCTTCATGGTGGTTTTGTCAACGACTTCAGTGGGACAATAAGTCTTATAAATATGCGTATAAAGTAAAATCGTAAATGGACTACGAAAGTGTCGTAAACGAATTTGGGATAAAACGCATACTAAAGTTCAGTCAATATTTTTCGTTCTCGTCAAAGCCATTACAGTAAAGTTTGGTCGCACATAACCATTGTATTGACGTGTCCACTTCCTTCCGTAACTTATGGTTAGGTTAATGAGTGTATGTATTTTTTATTTTTTATTTTTGCAAAGATATTTCAGGGGCTTCCTTGCCTGTCTTCGAGTTCAACGTCGTAGGTCTTTCATACAAGATTTGTCTGTCACAATGGTCACATTTGTTAGTAGACTAATACATGTGCTATCCTTGACCAGTAATTTTATTCCTGGAAGTTCCAGGAATAAAATTACTGGTCAAGAAAAACATATGTATTAGCCTACTAACAAATATGAGTACCGTTTGTGGCAGACAAATCTTGTATAAAATGCTTCGACGTTAAACTCGAAAAAAGACAAGGATGCCCCCAAACTATCTTTTCAAAAATAAAAAAATAAATAAAAACAGTACACTCATTCATCTAACCATAAGTTATTTTAATTTAGCAGGTTATAACTACGACTCTCCGAGCGTCAACAATCAGAACTTTTCTCAATTTCTATAACGACGAGGCCTAAAACGTTCTTTTACTTTTTTCTTTTTACCACTGAATTAATCAGGTTCGCGACCAGGTCCTTGAAAGAACAAGAAATGAAATCAAGACAGTAAAAAAAAAAAAAAAAATCATCCAACTCCTTGGAAATAAATTCGCCATTCTTCCTAAAGCGCTCCGATAACAATCAACCAAATGCAATGGAGAATCATTCACAACCAATTCATTCAGCAACTTCTCACCAAACTAGCCCAATCCTTTACTTTCAAAAGATATGAAGACAAAAAAAAAAAAGAATGAATTTAGTTTTCAATGAAGCCATACACTTCCTACGCTACCCGAATACGCAATTGGCAGCGAAATTCAATTCAGCAGCTATTCAGGAACATGTTCCAATCATAACTTCCAACCTCTTTTGTCTTTAACGAGTTAAACCCTTCAGAGACGAATAATTCCAGGCCCGAAGATGAAGGGTGCGATGGTGAGCGCCACCAATCGGTAGCCCACGCCATGGTGAAGGGCGGGTTTCAACGCACCGCAAAGCCCACCTCTTGGTCACGTGACACACATTCTGTTGTCATTTACACCCCTCCTTGCTATCCTAGAAAATTTTCCTGCGCCTGCTTGGCTAGCCTTCAATACTACACTTCACGACAAGGGTACCTTCATCAGTGTGGAGCTGTCTTTCAAAACTAAGTAGGGCCTACTTTCATTTTTCAACACTTTCCCTATCCTTTTTCTCCCAGCCGGAATGCTTCAGCTTTTTTCCTTACAAATTACCTTCATTAACCTACATTTTCCTGCACGTCTTAGCAAGAACCTTCTTAATGAATTGAAACAGCATGACTAGTTTCAGTATTCAGCCTGTGGTGTTAACGAATGGAAAAAGGAAAGGAGTGAAAGAAAAAAAAAATGACATCAAAAACTAGTAGTCCTAAATAACGAGTGACACCTCCTTCGCTTTAATTTCACATTCATGTCGTGCGTGTGGTTAGGCTTACTTGAAGGTCAACTCGTCTAACCCAATGATTGCGGCAATTATGCCGAAATAAACGGCCTGACATTTTGTATTGTGACGTAAGCAGCGCGCGTTACCCAAAATGGCCTCCTAAATGGCCGTGTGCAAGCACGAAATGTGGCTGTAAAGCACATCTCCTACAAAACATAAATACTCTCCTTCCTTCCTTCCTCCTCGAAACAGCATCCCCCCTTCCCATGTAGACTCAATAACGATTGGAAAAGTTCAGTAAAGCGTAGTAAATGCGTAGCCTGAGAAACGTCCTGGATTGGTATTTCCGCCATAATTATTCCTTCATAAACCATGAAACCACCAATGCCAACGGGACAAACCGTTGTACAGTGCCACTGGCCCATATACAGCTAGGGAGCAGGCTCTGTTTGGGGCGCCAAATTTGCCAACGACAATCCCTCCCATCTACAGGATCAATGGCCCAACTTTGAGATGTCAAGCCCATCGAGAGGAGTCAATTTACACGATGCAGGCAGCGCCTAGCTGGCATGCTACAAGGAAGCATGTAGGATGCAGCCTGTAAGCCTAGCAAATACCCACCTACACTTGCTCGTTTCAGTGACTTGTCAGTGGTCATTATCAACTTTCCAACCAGGATACCGGAATTTGACAGTGACCGACGACCTCAAAGATTGTTTGTGCTATCATCTGACCCCAAGGTAGTCAGCCTCGACCTTCAAACCCAGCATGAAGATGCAGCGAGACGTAGGACCCAGTCTGTCAGAAGCAAAGAGGTACCGGTATCGAAATAAGAGTTGAAGGCATGCATAAGAATTCTGCAACGCTCCCTGCAAGACAAACCAGGCCAAGCCCATCTTGATTCCACCATCCAAGACTAACAAGAACTCATCTTGCAACCCCATGGCGTAAAATACAAGAAGCCTCCGCTATACGTTGCCGCACGATCCGGTAAGTTACGTGAAGGTAACTTATGATTACAGCGCTCCCTAGGAGGCGAAACTTCTATGAATAATGTAAAAAAATTGTATCCCACGTTCCGCAAAAAAGGCCCAACAGGCCCATGCTTTCATTGTAAGCCTAACAAGAAGCACGCAACGTTATTGACGGAAAAGAAGCAACGGACAACAAACGTCTTCTTTCTACGTCAACCACGAACAACAAAGGAGTGAGGGGCTGCAATGCGGCATCAGCAATCCACTCGGCGGCCTCGGCACGAAATCCATGCTGAATTGAACACTGGGTCACATGGCCTGCAAGGCACGCCAAATACCGAGGCCTTTCTGTTCACGGTCTTACGAGCATTTACCCAGTCGGCATCACGGCTCTGCAAATTGGCTTCTATCTTAGAATTGCCAACGACTTCAAATTATTATTATTTTTTTTTTTTTTTGGCGCCGAATGAAGTAGGCCTAAGTCGAATCTCGGTGTTATCAGTACTGTAGTAAATGAAACAGCCGGGTGACATTGTTCAAACTACAACACGATTTGTATATCAGTTCAGTTTTACACTTTCTGTTCAACTATACGCCAAATTGGTACAATATACTTGACAGTGTCGTTGCCACTTCATGATAGTGTTTCTATACGATGAGATAAGCTGCTCCTAATATTACCGCATCCTCTGGATAATTTTAAATTTACCGCCTGCTCCGGATACATGTATAACCTATTGCACGGCAAACGATTCCCTTACACTATGTCGTTTCGATGTGGTTTTCGTGTGCACGTCCAGACAACGCCGCTAAAATTTTTCTACTAATTTAGCAGCTATATAGTTGTAATGATTCGAAACCAATTGAGCCAAGTAAAAATACCGCATCGACATTTGTTCAGCTCCTTTAGCCTTTTTGTCAGAATGGCATGTAAATGTGAATGTTGAGACTAAACAGATGTATCATTGGTTTAATTTACAACATATTCTCCATCAATGAGCAACACGATGGCATAATTTTTAGTTATCACTGAAGCACATTGATGGTTAACCTATGAACTTATGATGAGCCAACAACGACAACAGTCGCGCGGATGCCGGACACACGAGGGAAGCATAATAATGTTGCGAAATCAAATTTTGCCTGGTTTTTACCGAATTAATTGTAATGTTTTTTGCCCCAATGTTTGTGAATCACAAAGATTTTACCTCAACATATATGTTAGTTTAACAAATTATTTGGTAACAAGCAACTCGTACTTATAATCCGTAAACATTCACGAATCTAAAGATGAATTATGGGCAACCATCGTGTTATCGCCAACAATAGTACTCCAAAAATAAAAATAAAAAACAAACATGGTTAAAAAATTTATTAGGCGTCCCTTGGAATTAACAAAAACCCTTGGAGGCAAGGAAATTATGTCGTAACATAACATTCGACTGGATATATGTTGCAATACTTGGCAAAAATCAACAAAAACTGTCGCAAAACGGTACCGTTTCGTATTACCAACAGCAAATAGTTAATTTCACTGGATGATTTATTAAAATTGGATATAGCAAATACAGAAACCTGAATAACCTAAAGGCATTTGCGTTAGGCCTAATTAAGAAATAAAATAGTTTCAGTAAATTGTCCAATGTAAAAGTTGTCTGATAAATACAGGATTTTAATTCGAATAGCTAAAAGTATTAGTAGTTGCTTAGAAAAGACTGTATAACCATAAAATGCAAATTAAATAAAACTATGAAAAAATCTGTTCAAGAGAAATGGAATTTTGCACCAAAGATTGAAACGAACGCAGGAAAATTAACAACAAATACTCTCGTACGGTAATACAAAACTGAACTCAGATCTGATTTTAGATTGTGATATTATTTTGTTTCACAAACCCATGCAACATTTTACCATTATAAAATAATAGAAATAATAGCAGTAATAAGAAAAATACGAATAGGCCTAAATGGCTAACAACCAAATTGAAAAATAATCAAGTCCTGTAACGGAAATAATCACCTAAGGATAAATTCAATCAAGTTTAAATTATAGGCCTACTTTCGAATTTTTCTTCAATGGATGTGTAATTCTAATACATAATAAAGAATGTTCAAATTATGTACTATCGAATTTGTATAACATTTCAGATGTAAAAAAGGAAAACGAGTGGTTTTTACATATAGGCCTATTTTTGGTTGATGCGTTTCAACGCATCACACTGAATTAAAGTTTTAATTTAGTATACACCCATAATCCCGGAGGCACAAACTAACTCATGTTTTTGAAAAATGATGATAGCCACGTATTATTCTGTAATTCACCCAAAAATTACAAAATCAAGCTCCAAACAAATGAAGACGAACGTGTTTGCGTTATAACATCTTTTACCTTAAATTTTAAAATTCTAAATTTAAGGTAAAAACGGCAATAAAGGTGCTGAGATTCTTCTAAAATATTGCATTACTTTAATAGCTACTGGGTTATTTTTAATAATAGGCAATAATAAAAACGGGCAAACAATTTAGTTTATCAGTATATACTTGGTTTTGGGCTCGGTGTTTTGATTTAGAAGTCGGACTGCAATGCGATCGTTCGAACAAATAGGTTCTTCTCACATGAACAAGCATATAAACTGTTAAATGTACTATTACATCGAAAATACGAATCAGTAGGGCAGCAAAGACAGACGGTAACGTTTACCCATCGTTTTTTGTGGTTTGTTACGGTCTCCACTTTTGAAGGCGAAAACCTAACCCTTCCACACGACTCGTTAAACCATTATAAACATAATTTAACACATTAAACTTAAGAGTTAAATTTCGTTTTAACAACGCTTCGATTAATGTGACCAAGAGATAAAAGCCATTGACACGAACATGGTCCCTGTCGGAGGCAAGATTAGGCCTATTATTTCTCGTGGCAGCTTTCCATTCAACCTGTATTAACGCACCTCAAGCAAGTAAAAAGATGGATCGAATGCCGCGAAGTACGAACGCCAAAAAGAAAACAAATATCAACACCATTATGCGACACATTCGATCTAAATTTTGGTATCATTTTTATCGATCAGCGCGTTCGTCAAATCGTCAAATTCCTCCGTTTTCTGTTGCTCGTCAAGATCCCTCATCAAGCGAGCGCATCCTCAAAATGGCGGCTCTGGCGCAGTCTGGAGAACTGAGGTGCGGCTGCTATACTCTTAAGGCCAAATTAATCGAACCCGTAGCAACCAAGCATTGTAGGAAAAAGCCGTAATTACAGTGTATACGTACGGCGAGAACGCCTGATTATCTATCCTTTTTTTTTTCTTTTCTCTGCAGATCCAAAGCCCATGATTATACATCTGCGGTAAAATAACTCCTAACATTCAAGCAGACATAGTTGTTTTTAAATCTAAAAAACAAATTGTGGGAGTTTATCCATTCAATTATTCCAGCGGCGTGTTCGTAAATGATCTTCTTTGCACATTTCTTTAAAGTTCCTTTAGCAGACGGGGAAAAAATAATGAGCAGTATTTCAGTTCCACAATGAAGTGTGGGAGGTTTTGTAATCTAATTTTTCGCTCAGTGAACAAAAGATAATGTACGTTTGCTTTAAAATGATCTTTAATTACCTTAATGTTCACGAAAAAGGCAAATACTGTAATACGAAAAATGACCAAGTCCAGTCATCGAAATTAAGTCCTAAGCGTTTCGTAATGTAATTTGAATAATAAAAAGAAGAAGTGCATCTTACCGTAAAGTGGGCTGTCCACACGATTTTATTACAGAAATGTTTCACATTTTGTCTGTAATTTCATCATCAAATTCTGCCGTCGACAGGGACACTTTGATATCTGCAAATAAACAGAATAAACATAAGTTAGCTCTCAAAAATATACATAAGCATTCGGCATTTATTCCTAGTCATTCATACAATTTGTTACTAAAACACTAAAACAACAGCCTAAAATACTAAACCAATAACGTAATACAAATCCACAGTTGATAAAGAGAAGCCGTCAAGTTTACACATCTATGGAAGAATATTTTTCCACCTATAGACTTTAAAAAATTCTATGTATTATACAGTCAGGCCGCCAGTTCACAAACTTGAGAACCATGAACTTAAAGTGTTGGATGTTAAAATAACAACTTTGAATCTCAAAGATTATGTGTGTGTGTGTGTGATTCGCGTAATGTATAAACACATACATGTGTAGCCATCAAGTGCTTGTGAAACAACGAAATAACGAAATCTTGATGGCTACTCTGCATGTTTTTAATAACTAAAGTGCTTTTTAACTTTCTGCTTTTTGTATTTGTGTAATGTAATAGAGGACACATTTTCGCTCCAGTAATGATTTTCGTGAAAAAAAATTACATTAGGTTTATAAAAAAGTTTCTTTACAAACCCCTCTAGGGTTAACTGAGTTCAATTTTATTTTCTGTTTTCAATAAGCGGGCCGGTAGTAATGAGGAATATATATACGTTCGACGACTGCTTAATTTCTGCTACCATTTAAATTATTTTGCTTGTGATAGGTTTCTTTTTGTGCCCATCGTAAAACTGTTTTTACGCGGTAATGAAACTTAGTGAAATAAAACACTGCGCAAAAACTAAATTTGCTACCAGATACGTTACAATTTTTAAGCACCATAAACGTAATATACTTTCCAGCATTAGACAAAATTAGTACAGCAATGTTCATAATTCAGACGAAACCTTTTTTTAATGTTTTTCGGCATTCTATTATTGCAGTAAAATATCGCTTGATCGAATTAAAAATTGTAAATAAAGATCCTGTAGGCACCGAAATTCAACAGTGAAAGTGAAGAATTTATCAGATGAGTACTGAAATTAAATACGTATGCTAAACGTGGTCATCATACACAATCCAGTATAAATAAATTTTGAACGACACACCCCAGGTAGGCTATACCTCGAAAACCAAGATAAAAACTAAACAACGAGATAAAGACGTTTACGAAATATCAGTACCATACGTCAAGTATTTTTACTTATACTCGCAAACATTAATTATACCATTTAAAAAGCTTTTATCGTGCGAAGAAAAAACGCCTCATACGCCAAGCAAATTTATTGAAATAAACTTCAACTTTTATTGTTAGCAGCAAATAAAAAGTTAGCTTTCATCCGAAGATCAAATCACGTCAACAAACTATACTGGCCACACGCATGACAAGGCTTTACTTTTTTTTTTAAATCTGGTTAGAATCATGGTTATATCGCTAGCGGAATCTAGCATAGTAAAATAAAAATAAATTAAAACAGCAATATTTTATGCTGTACAAAAATTCCCTTTTAAAGAACAGCAGTATAACAAACCCAAACTCAAACACGGTATTTTTGGATATATCGCTTCCGAAAATGGTCGTATTTTCCTTTTCAAGATACTGCAAGATGTAGGTTCGTATATTTGTTCAATATATCCATAATTTCCGACATCTAAGTTCGTAATAATTAGTTCTGTACGACGGTCGGCTATCTATGTGGCCTGTATTTTACGATGTGAGTGTAATCGTTGTTTTATGTAGGCCTAAAAGCTCACCGATACGTTTCGACTTTTCGTTGGCACAACTTCGCACTCGTCGATATTTTAGTCTCACCCACCTGATTATAAGATATTTCAAAAGGCCAAAATGCTATAGAAAATGATATTATTTCTATTATTTGGTAACTCAATTGTCAACGAAATGAAATGAACACAGGTGCACAACAACGATCGCACGATGCTCCGAGCGAAATGATAGGCCTAACAGCAGACTGCACTAATAAAATAAAAGACGCCCAGTTCGAATCTCGTTTAAATCCCAGGAAAATTCGAAATTGTACGTCACCGTGTTTTTCAACTATTCACTAGCTAACCTACCATTTAATCATACAAGCCATAACGTCACGTAAATTCGGAGTAGCCCAGAATAAAATTAATCAAACGGGGTGAACACACAGAAATAATGTTTGTATCGCCACAAAAGTTATTAGTAGGAAATTATTAGTATGTAAAATTAATCATATCAACTCGCCAGCACCTTAATCGGCTTCACATTACACTGGCCACAAGCTTAAGGTGCAAACATAATAAATAGTAAGGCATTTCGCCCAAAGGAGAGTAACAATTTTCAAAGTCTTGCAACATATAACCTACGGAATGTAGGTTTTAGGTCTTTTACGAGAAAGTCTGGTTTAAAAAATGAGAGATGTTTAAACAATGCTTGAGTGGTTTCACCATACCAAGTCGCTATAGGGCCTACCTCATGATAAAAGCAATTATACGAAGGAACTAAGGCGAAAATATTATTGGATTACACCACTTTATGTGTGTATAGGCTAAGTTTCACTGGCAGCTTATTACTAAAAATGAATTCAAGTTTGTAGTTACATAAACCAGTTAGACTCGCTATACCAGGATCCGAATTTTATTGCAACTATCATAAATTTATGTTTAAAACATGCGAATCTTAAGTATGAAACTTGTTAAATTTGATGTAGGCTGTATGACCCCTACTCTCACGACGCCGTAACAACAGCTACAATATTACGTTAGGCAACTACAGCTCGTCATCGTCACGTTTACAGTAATTTCCGTTGATTCGTATACATTTGCGGTATACAAAAAATAAAGAAAGAAACATGATGATAAATTGTTAACGAATATTTAGACCTGTTAAGAAACAAAGTTACCGCAGCTGACAAACAGGTAGCAATATCACTGATTTGTAACAATTTATTTAAAAAGAAAATCCTGTAATAACAGTACCGTCTAACTGAAATTCGTCGCTATATTATTCAATTACTAATCTTAACGTAATTACACAACACAACATGTCTGTGACCCAAACTGAACATCTTTGGATTAAGGAATTTTTCAAATAAAATGAAAAATTCCTTAATCCAAAGATGTTCAGTTTGGGTCACAGACATGTTGTGTAATTTTAATGACGGAACAAATCAAACAAGCAACTTTTCTCTTTTTGAGAATAAACCCAAAATTTGAGGGGTTGTGATTTAAAAAAAAATATTCGCTCCGACAACAAAGTTGTTCACGATTGTGAACGAATGAAGTTAACAGTTAAAAAAAAAAGTTATTCACATACTGAGGCACCAAACACGAATGCAGTCCTTCCTTTACACCTTTCAGTGTTGTAAGTACCCAAAAATGTTGATCAAGGTTTCAAGTTATTGAATAATATTGTTCCTACTAATTACAAGAGCATTAACCTATTTCAAAAATCTTTCCACTCGAATGACGAGGTGCGTGGTTACTGACTTGATAGTTCTACAATGCACGGACTCTAACGTGTAGCTGAACACCAAGTTAAACAAACATATTATGATTGTTTTGATAGGTACACCGTACAAACAAGTGTTTTAAAATAAACACATTTAAAACACGCCTTGAAAATGTTTTTAGAAGTTTTGGCTGGAAAAACACACAAAAAAAACCGTTTGACAAATAGAATGCGCTGAGAAGAAACCTCACTAACATTACCGTTTATATATCACATATGTGGAATGCTTTTAAAATAAAACACTAGCCATCAATTTGCAATATTTTATAAACACATTCTTAAAACATATGTAGCGACAAAAGTGTTTAAATATCAGTGTTTTTATTACAACGCATACGTTTTGAAAACAGCATTTACCGAAAACGCTTATGTTTAGGATCTGTTGTAAAATAAACGTTCGTTTTAAGATAGAAACACTTATTTTATTTCAAACAATTCCGTCGTTATGCTTGTTTCACACATGTGTTTAAAAAGTGTTTCAAATTGAACGTATTCAGTTTTAAACACATTTGACGTCTGCAACATCCATAAACGCTAATGTGAGGTCTCAGCCCATCTTATTTGTCAAACGCTTTTGTAGGTTTTTTCCAGCCAAGAGGTGAAAAAAAGCTTTGTATAGGTGTGTCAAAACTGTGCTTGTTTTAAAACACAGTTTTTACACTTTCAAGTCCACAGGCAACGAACGTAAACTACGAAAGAGATTTTGGTTACCGAATAAACTAGGATTTTAGTGCCTGTATCTCTTCGATTGGAGGATAGGCATGGATCAGGTAGTTTTACAATTTCTTAACAGTTCAACGGCAGCAATTTCGCAGATCCAGCAATAAAAGTAGATCACTTCGCGAAGCAAAGCCCGTCTACTCCAGTAAGACCACGTTCGGCTCACAGTTAGGCCTAAAACAAAGGCCTTTTCTCGGGCGTGATAAGGGACGAACGCGCGCGTGCGGCATTGCTTTCAAAAATCCTGCATTGTAGTTCCGGGACCAGGTGACCATGGTGACACATTCTTCCTGATTTTTGTGTGTGTGTGTGTCTGTCAGCACAATCTAAACAAGCAAATCGAGACTTAACACACTTAGCCAATTTTGGTATCCTATTCGTTTGTATCAGGGGGAAAGAAAGGTCACACCCGGCGGGTGACTTGACTTGAAATGTATCCCCTATACCTTACGAAGACACATGTGCGACCCCCAGAACCAGCTATAAAAATCTAGGCAATTTGCGCATTTACCACAGCAATAAAAGCCTGAGGGGGAGCGTTTCCTTAACAGGTATAGCGCACACACACGTGCACTCTCACTTGTAAACCCGAAACTTGAATGATGTGACTGTACGACCCCTAATTGCAACAGTTACTTTACGGCCACTCTATTCGGCCTAAATTGCGTCATTGTGCACCAAAAGTTGGCTCTTTCGGCACTTGTTTTTTTCTCTCTCTCCCACTTTTTCGTGAAAGTATTTTGGCCCATTGTTAGGCTGACTTAGCCCTCCAGCTATAGGCCGAAAACAAGCCGACAGGGAATTGAAAGAACGACAACACTAAAGCATAATCAAACGTTTACAACTCGTCTTCCTTTTGTTCGTTTGCCTCAAAATTCAATGCATTTTCTCTGCAATAAACACGCTATTTTGTTACATTAGGACACGGCTGCGTTACACCTACTTCCAAATGGCTAAATACAGATGCAAACCTATTTACGTTGCCTTTTGGACTTGCATCTGTATTTAGTTATTTCTTGTGAGCCTTTGGCTTTCCCGTCTTTAATACTTCCAAATGATTGTCCTAACATTCACGTAAACGGCTCAATTATCTATTGTCTTCAAACAACGAGGATCCGTTGAAATGCCGAAATGTGCAAATAACAGAAGTCTGTTTTGCCTTTCAGCTGCTTTTTGAAAATCAATAGTTTTCCGTCCTCTCTTTGTAATAACCACTTGGCAATCACAATACAGATTTTTCCGTATTACGTAATATAGTGCAATATTCTAGGCAATAAAATTGTTATGTGCGCATCTTTATAATGCTAAACATTCATCGTCTGTTCTTTTGGTGTCAGAATGCTTGTTTTGGCTCATTCACCTCACGTCGATGGCTCGCTTCGATTTTGTTGTGATGCCTAAAGTAAATTTCTTATCATTCTTTCTTATTTCCAGTTAGCCAAATGAAGAATTGAACTTTTCTAACTAGATTGTGTTGTTAGCATTTATAATCATTTTTACACGAATAATCAGCACCATGGATAATGCGTCTCGTCGTGCAGATGAATGCATAAATAACAAAATTTGTTTTAATTAAGATTTTATTTTCTAGACAACCTTATCTGAACCGAGGGCAAAACTAGAAACAAGTTTGTTTCTTCCCTAATGTTTCAACGTTACGATGTTATTCTAGTATGAATTTCACGTTACGTTTTCGTATCGTTAAACGGTGATTATTATAGTTAAATCTTTGTTCATCGACTGTTGAGCACCATACGATTGCTTTAAAAACGTATGCAGATCTTTGCCGCTGGACCATACCGACCGCGACCCTACATAGGTTCAACAGTAAAAGCGGCGAAAAACAAACATTCAAATTAATCTATAAAATAATTCAACGTGTGTTCCATACTATAGAGTAACATTGTTACAACGTTAAAACCTCACAGGGAAAGCTTGTTATGGGGCCTTCCTTGTTTTGTCTTCGGTTCAGTTAAAAAGATACACCTTCTCACTATATTCGAGCATCCTGCGCACATTTACATTCGTTAAAATGAATGTAGCAAAACCGTTTCTCACGCTGGAAACAATAGGAAAATGAACGTCTTCGCAACATTTACACGCGTCCGGGAATCTTTAAAACTTGCATCAACCGAGCTCGTTATTGTTCACTAATTTGTGATAAACTAATAAAGATGCAAAGTGAGCTCATTTTAGGTTTCCACGACGTACCATGCTGTTCGTCTGTACACTCAATCAAGACTGCAGACGAGCCCAGTTCAGTAGAGGGAATCAAGTTGCAAAGTAAACTTTTAAAATGTGCAGGGAATCAGCCTTTAAAATGGCCCTACAAGAAGCCTAAGAAATTGTGTACTCGTACAGATTTTATTTTCCCCTGTACGACATTTCCATTTCGGGGGTCAATAGTTACCCTTTGCTTCACAAGAAAACCTATGTAGGGGGGGGGGGGGAATTTTAAAGGTACCAGCGGATTTTTACAACACCGTCTACGGATGCCAAGTCACACTTGAACGCGAGTCTACACGATGAAACTTAATCTTCCTTGTTTGCATGTACTGTTACGTAAATATACTCCGTGAAGGTCAAACCTGAGAGCCTGTTTATGATATCTTATGCCTCGGGCCTAAAGGCTAAGTGTGTGGTTTACATATCAACGGATACAATTATTCCACTGTACAGCTTTGAGGTTTTCCTTTACCTTCAATGGAAATTACTATAATCATATTGTTTTTTCTAGTTTAGTAACTATTCACAAATGGAATAAAGTCAGTTGTCAAACTTTACAATTTGCTCTCATAGAAACCGACAATAATCATCCTTCAATTCCAAACCAAATGGATGTACTACAATGTTACACAATGCTGTGAATGCACTTGAATTATAGTAGGCGTGGTGAAAACCCCAATAATCAATGAACAAAGTCGTTTATTTTCTATATAGGAGCATTCTCACCACTTCTAAACTAAATTTTACTGCCCAAGTTGTGATGTTATGGAGCTAGAAAATGTAGACGTCAGTCATGCATTTTACAGTTTTCAAGCCTTTGAGGATTTCTGTAATGTGAGGCCTTTTATACACATGCATTCAGTAACAGAAATGAGGTAGCAGTGTACAAAAAAAAATTAACCAGTATAATAGTCTAATGTTACAGAACGAACTTCGCTATGCATTACCACACTACGTGCAGCGTACCAATAATTTAAAAAGTAAAGTTTGGCTGTGTCAATCTAGCAGTCTCAAACAGCCTAACATTTAAGTCCAAAAGACAACGGAAATAAGTCTTCATCTGTATTTATTCATTATTAATCGAGCCGACTTTTATTTTCCAGACAACCATATCTGAACCGAGGGCAAAACAGGGCAAATAAATAATTTAACTTGCCATACGCATAAACAATTTCATAAACAATTCCATTATTATGTGCTCGGCGTATCTTGAGTCCTGCAGGTATCTTATGAGCGGCTGCGTCTTCCTGGAGGGAGCGGCTTTAATCGACGGTTTGTGTAACCATCTTAGATATCAACAAGGCTTCTGCTAAAAAAAAACATACAATCGATTATCTGTGTTCGTTCTGGGGCGAACTCAAGATAGGCCGCGGATACTATAGGTCGTTCAAAATAAGAATAATTCGGCTACGGAAGGAGGGGGGAGGGTGAAGAGCTAATGGTCTCATGGTCTAGGTGACACCCTAGGCAATCAACGCGTTTGGAGTAAATCTTTCAGTTCTTCATTGTGTCAGCTTCTTAAGACTTCTTTTGGAATGACGTCAGGACACCTAACGAAAGCTTTGTTGCAAGTTGGAAAAAGAAAATAGTGGCTATGAGATCATGAATAAAATGTTACTTATTATGAAGTCTTACATGAACAAAGGATGAAGGTTACTGACAGATTACTAAATGCTGCTCTTATGCTTCCGAACTTTCCTAAATGTTCAATTCCCCCCACCTCGCCCTCCTTTAAGATTCGGTAAAAAAAATAAAAGGATGAGAGATCGTCAAACTTTCCAGCCTTTATGATGGGGTTTATTTAACATCTGTGTGTGACGCAGTGACAACCCGGACCACCGCACTGTGACTTGGGTTGGCGCTAATAACCCAGCTGTCGATGCGCCATGAAGCCTCACCACACCCCCCCCCTCCCCACTCCCTTCAGCTTCCCGTTACTAACGTGGAAGCCTATGACCATGTACAAAAAAAAAAGAAGAAAAAATCTCAATGAACATTAAAAAAAGGACAGAATAAAAACGGACTGTTGAGTGAACTCAAGTTACTTTTCCTGTTTTGCAATTACGGAGGAAACAGTTTTGGAAGGACACCATAGCAAACATTTTTGCTTTGGTGCACATGCTTTATGTTTATTGGTTTTTAGCTTAACCGTATATTCCCTTTCAACTGGTGGTTGCTGGATCGCGAGTCACTTCGTGCGTAAATCATATTAGATGAAGGCCGGACTCATAATCAACAAATTTCTACAAAACACCTTGCGTGCTGAGTCGACACCTAAACTCATAGGTGAATCAAAAGGGAAATTTTATGTTGTCGTTGGCTGAACTGCCAGGGTTGCAATATCATTTTAAAACCTTTTTTTTTTTTCAAAACTAGAGAAACAATAAGGCACCTCAAAGTCAGCATATTTCACACAATGCAGACAGGAAAGGATATTTTTTTTATTAACTATGCCCCTTTGAATACACTGTGAGATAAATAATATTCAGACATTATTAATCTGCGCTGAAGTCTGTGTTAAACGGAATGGTGTTATTATCAAAGCGGCAGTGAGATAACTTAATCAACAACAGGATGCATGCAGCTCGTACTGCACAACGAAAGATGCGTCAGTTCTGTAAATGCAGATATATAGGCTATATCCGAGAGTGGGACTTCCTTCTTTAAAAAAAATGTCATTAACTCCATAAATAATGGTCTACGTTTCCCCTTTAAATCAACGAGTAGGCAAAAAAAAAACAACAAAAAACGCTTTATATTTAATTTAATTCGTTGTGTTTACCTGGTTTAGAAGCACCGTCATGACTGTAGACGCTTTGTTTGTCCTATATTACTGACGCACAGCTTTTTGTTTGCGTCCTGACATTTGGCTATACATTTTCCGTTCTCCAAACTTTGATCAACAGAATAGCGTTAGCAGAATTTCGATACTTCGTATATAAAATTGTTATGTATAATTAGATAAGTCGATGCAAAGAAACCGTATGATTGATGAAATTCCATCCCGTATATAGACGGTGCAATATTTGCTAAGTTGTTTATTTCAAATAATATTGTTGTCCCTCATCAGTATAGTTCAGTCTCATTTAATTTTTTTTTTTAATCCGAAACTTCAGATAGTTGTATTTGCCTCCAGTAACTTTTTTACTTGCTGTTGGTTCTCAGCAGATTTTGACACACGCTGAAACTTATTATAACCCAAGAAAGAACAAGCATATATTGCTCTTTCTTGAGTATAAAAATGTTACGGGAGACAAATTCGGTAACGTTAATTTTCGGATAACCATGTGTTAAAAAAAGTTAAATGGGGCCAAACACTACCATGATGAGGGAGGGACAATTTTATTTGAGATAAATAATACACTTAACTACGAAATGGAATACCGTCAATCGTACTATTTCTTTACATTGACTTACGCAATTATACAAAACGAGTGTTGAAATTCTTTTAACGCTCTTTTGTTGACCAAAGGTTGGAGAACGGAAGGCTATATACGCAAACATCCGGGTAATTATTATCCCTAAAAAGTTCAGGATCGATTCTCAGCCCAGTTGATTTTTATTTGTTTGTTTAATCCTGCGTGTTGGTCAGTGGCGAGATTTCGAACGTCGCCCTCTTGATCTGGAGGCAGCGACTCTGATTTTTTGGCTGTTGCTGCTCACATTTTTGGGGTCACAATTCTCACAATTTTCCCAAAGCTTGAGCGGCGCGTGAGACTTACAAATAATCGCTGCTCCTTCTAGTATTACCTAAAACTTTGTTCTCACAGATTACTTGGTTTATACAATGCTGAAGAGTGGTATTCGGGCTGAGGATAACTCCAAAAGAGAAAAATAATTTTTTTTAGAAATTCCCAATGGCTTTAATGTTTTTATCATTTAATGGGTCAAATGCCCAATTTTGCAAAACTTTTATTTGACTAGTTTAACTTTAATTGTAACGTATTCGTATTTCGTACTCTTAACAGACGACGAAAAAAATGACAAATTATTATTTTTCCTTTTATCGAAAACTATGTAGATTTATTAACCGCAAAAAAACCGAAAAAAAAATTTTTTTGGGACCAATAAGAAAGGCATTTTTAGGAAAAACAATTTTCTCTGAGTAATTTAACTACTGTAGTTAGAAAAATTAGCCGTTTGATCAGCTGGTAGGTGGTGGAAAAATTAAGCCCAGGTGGGCAGCTCTAAAAAATTTCAAAAGTCTTTATGCGATTGGAAAAAGTAGGACACCCAACTTCTCGGCACTATGACAATTTCAAATAAAAAATTAATAAATGAAAACGAACAGCTATTATTCGCCTTTGCACGGAAAAACGTTTTCGTCAATTATACCGCAATTCAATCTAACCTTGGGTACAGCAGCAGCTTCTGAAGGAAAGATTTTACGCTTTTGACTGGTGCACTGGTGCCTGAGAAACATCTTCAACTGCGAGTGTACTAAAGGTTATGCGCTTAAATCTACTCGCAAAACTGATTGTGTCCTTTTACCAAAAATGTGCCCATGCACTCTTAGGGGGCTGTGCACGCCACTGACTCATCCTTTTAATCGTCATGATCTCTTCGTTATAGGGTGAGAGCTGCCGGATCATCGGACTTGACCCGAAATTCCGGTTACATGCTCGAGGCCGGTGATCCGGTCGAAAACTTTACCCAAGTGATTCGGTTGATCATACGACCCGATCCAAGGGTGTATATATATATACACCCTTTTCGCCGAATTCCGTTTTGACGAAAATTACCCCCCCGATTAAAATTCGGCGGAAGAGAAACACCCATATCCATTTTGCCAATTAAAATATTCTTTAAAAATTTAACAGTGGAGACGTTAAAGATGCATTCCTAATTGGAAGGAGTTTGTGATTAGTTGCGGTTTGATGTTTTATATGTTTATCTGCAGCGAACGCGGTAGCGCGAGCAAGGCACGCAATTCAAAAAAAATTATTTAGCAAAACGGGAATTCCCGTTTCGCCGAAAATCAGGACAATGATTAAAATACGGCGACTTGAGATTCGATGAAACGGTTATACACCTATCCAAGAAGCGTGGGCCTCCTGTGGGTATGTTACAGAAGGGCCTTTTTCCTCAGGGTCCATCATGATAAATTTTGTGTTGCTCTGAAGCATGCCCTATGTTCAGTTCTTTTTGTTT
Source organism: Lithobius niger (assembly GCA_023313725.1). Taxonomy (NCBI): domain Eukaryota; kingdom Metazoa; phylum Arthropoda; class Chilopoda; order Lithobiomorpha; family Lithobiidae; genus Lithobius; species Lithobius niger. The sequence goes on from JAHWFP010268633.1 coordinate 19,799, forward strand.
GGTGTCAACGAAATTCCAACAAAATCCTGATGGCAGAAAAGAATCTGCAGCTTTACCACCTGTTTTTCAAAGCGATCACGTGACAGGAAGTTGTAGAAGTCTTGCGTGGTGATGCCGGTGCTGACATCTAGCGACACATCACTGAAGCACTTTTATTGTTGTTGGTTTTTTTCTCTTTTTTTTCCCCCTTACCTTGAGGCTGCATTGCAATGCAGCAATAAAAAGACCGGTAAAAAATGGTTGCAATCAACAGTCTGGTTCAGCACCAATAATTTTTTTTTGACAGCACGCGGACTCCATTCAGAAAAAAAAACAACTGAGTGACCACGTTGGAAGCATGAATATTGTTAGGGAATATGCCTAGTTATTATCAATGAATTTCTGAATTTGATGTGGAAAATTGTCAAACACAAGTTTCGTTAGGGCATGGCGGCGTCTGCCTTTCACCTTCGTGGTTGCAGTGTTCACTTCCCTCTCAGGCCGTCTTTATATCCAAAAAGCAACGGAACTCGAATTTTCGTGAAGGATTTCCTAAAATAATATAATTAAGTGTGATACACGCAGCCTCATTTACATAGGAACGTGCAAACGGGCTTTAGGGGTTCGTAAATATGACCATGACACAGCTTTATCCAAGTATAATGAAACATATGCAGTCTACAAGCATAACCAACTGACAACACCACTTTAGTTAGCGAAACAGAACCCTCTCTATAGCCTACACTGAATCAATAGAAAAAATACTATGGATGTAGTCAAAAATGTTTCCGTCCATTGAAAAACTATATTTGATAATCTCCCTGAGAACATTAGGTTACTTATGCCGTTACCTTTCAATATGGCTGCTGCCAATTAGGTTGTGCAGGACTGGGCCCTTGTGAGTTTTTTACTTTTACTAATATTTGTAAGTGTTGCGCACATTACGTTTTTCAGATTATTGTTTCCCAGTCTCACTTTGTCCATTGTTACAGGCGAATAAGGTGCATAAATGTTTTATTGAGCCCTGGAAATTACAAGCTTGTTGGTTTATCCCATTTTGAGATTGGTTTTCTCAGGAAACCCTTCACAATAATTCAATCTTCTGTCACAAATTAATTATGCCAAATAATGGAACTATCGCGGTTCTTTTCAAAAATATATATTAACGCTAAATTCAAAGTTCACAGCAAAAACACAAGGTTCGGTCTTGCAAATTTTTGACAAACATTAAATGGATGTAACTTCGTTTGTTTTAATCAGGCTCAGAAGGTGTGGGGATAGATTGGCCAAACAGCTCAAATCCTTTGGCGTCAATTGTGCGTCAATTAGGCGATAAGTCTGTCCTGTCCGGTGTTTTTCAATTTTTGCAGGAGGTACAGATGTATGACAAGATTTAGGTTAGGGGTTTGAATAATATCTCTGTAATGTGTGGTGCAGTGGCAACCCGGACCACTGCACTGTGACTGAGGTTGGCGCTAATGACCAAGCTGTCGACGCGCCATTAAGCCTCATCCCCCCCCCCCTTTGGCCCTGATGAAGATAAGCGAAGGAACATCGCTTTGCAAGAAAAAACATTAAGTTTTTGCTACGAACTTTGAAATTTGCGTCATTATGTACTTTTGACAAATCTATGCGCATTCAATGTAAAAATTCCTACAAAATCTTTATTCTTATCACGATTCTACTGACTTGTTTAATATTGTATTGCAACCTTGTTTTGCTACATTTGTATTTATGAATGTTCTACAGGCTTGTTTGATATTCTGTTGCAAAATTAACAATGTTCAATTGCTACATCTATATTTGTTGATTCTGCTGACTTGTTTAATATTCTCTTGCAACCTTGTTCAATTGCTACAAGTTTTGACCTTCGAAAGCGTTCTTCGAGTTCAATCATGTGAATTTCAGAAAAGGTCAGTCGTTCAAACTCGCACCGTCGCTGGCACACTTGAATTGTAGAAGTGGATTCTTCTCGGTGCGAGAGGTTAGCGTGTGGAACTCACTTCTAGAGTCGGTCGTTTCGTCAACTACTGTCCTGGGCTTTCACAGACTTCTAACCGAAGTGAATCTAGAAAAATTCTTGCAGCATTACCCACGGGAGCTTTAATTATGGGTCTTGTCCCAAATTGTTCATTAGTTATCATTATATCTACCCTTTTAATGTGTGACAAATTGCCTATAGGGCAGTGACACGACGTAGTATTATTGTGTATAACTCTATGGTGGAGCCAGTAACTGGGTTAGCTGCAAGGTGCACTGGTGGAAAAAAGGAAGGTCGTCTTACAGAAGCTAATGCTATTAGCCTGAATTTCTTAAGCCTATAACGCATGATTTTTGTTGTTGGAGAAAACAACGTTCTTTTAAGCCTAAGAAATCCGCCCTCAAAGCACTGTCTTGACTAGAAGTGCCGTTTTTTCCCTTACATTTTAATCTAGTGCACCTTGTAGCTATGCCCACCAAATTGTATCTCGTGGCCAAAATGACGTCACATGACGCTGCTCTATACGACCATGGTTACAATTGATTCACATTTCCCAACTGAGTTTTACTTTCCATCCTGCACTATAACGCCCTCTCCATCACGCCCTCTTGTTCGCATTTCCAATGTTATTCCTTTTTGGTTGGCTATCAGAGACCCGCCAGGGCCCTTGCCATTCCTGCTGCTCCTGCAACGAAGTTTATATTTATTTATTATTATTTATAAGTGTTTTTTTATTATTTTTTTTTACCAAGAACCTTGATTTTGTACGCACAAACGGTTTACAATTAAAAACGCATTGAGCAGATGTAGCCTACTAAGATCGCTGTGAGTGATGCAAACGTAAGTGACAAATAAGTCACGAGCGAAAACTCGTATACTATAGTTTGTTCCACATTATGTTTGCAGAAAACTGACTGTATGACGCCACATTTCCTTGCACTACAATTGCAAAAATATGTGAATATCACACTTGTAGAGTCTACACGGTTACTGTTCCAGTCTACGAGTGGAATATTGACGTGTTTTTTGTACTCATAGCGGCAGGAAACGTGGCGTTATATAGTCAGTTTTCTGAAAACATAATGTGGAACAAACTATAGCAACATAACACTACAGTACTTCATCTTAAAACTTACTTTTCAATCGACCAACGTGACCTGGATTCGAAATAGCAAATAGCCCTTCATAAAATCACTGACGTAGCGCCTTTATCGTTACGCCCATTTGTCCACTGGGACTAAGGAAGCTGTCATTATTTACGATCAGCGGAACGAGTGCCAATGGAAATCAGAAGTCACGGATTTTGAACACCCTCTTGAGGGGTGATAGAGAGGGAAGGGAAGAGGGGGGGGGGCAAGGAGGATACAACCTTTTTTAGCCCTATCATAAGTGGAGGTCAGGGGGAAAATCTTTCGCAAATAAGCGTAGGTTACTGCAATTTGTACAAACTGTTAACGTTTAAATAGAAGTAGTTCTGTTTTGTGGTGTGGGCTGTTTAATGTTTATGCTCGTTGGGCAAAATTAAATACAGATATAAACCTTTTACGTTGCGCTTTGGACTTAAATATCAGGCTGCCTGAGCGGGAATTGAACCCACGATCTTTGAAACTAAAAGTCAAAGTCTACAGCTCAGCCATATTGACTCGGTAAAAAGTTAACGTCCATAGGCAGCAATAATTCATTGTACAAAAGTAAAATTAGACTGCTGGAGTGTTGCATTTGATATTGCATGTGGTTAATTTCTCAACCCAGAATCTCCAATTATTTGAGACTGTTTTCTAAAAAAACATTTCATCAATACAATAAAAATATCACCTCGACGCTGTTTTTCATCTACAATGAAGGCAAGCCCCTCGGCTGGGATATGTCACCAATTAAAAAAATAAAGAAAAAATGCAGTTCTAGCTAAAGGCTAAACGAAGCAATTACAGGGAGCCAACAATTCTAATTTCTTTTCCTTAACAGTAAGTCTCAAAATGCTCTACGTGTCGGCTATTTTTTTTTTTATTAAAGTTTCTTTTAACCTTTTCACTATAATTTCAGTCATTGTATGACTCGCAATGACAGGTGTATAAACAACTAACCGGCATGCTTTTGACCCTGTAGTGAAACTTCAATAAAAGGACTAGCATCATCAATGCGTGGCTACTTCATCGGTAAAATAACCTGGCAGCCTAGATTCCCTTGACGTTCATTTAACTAAAAATTAATTAATTTCCGGACACACACGTCCATCCTCAGAGAGGTAGTATAATCATAAGTTTCAGGTAATAAAATAAAAATAGCACAATAAAAACTCCTACCATGCAAGGGAATTAACCAGGTGAAAAGTCAACACAATGGGGACAAAGCAAAGTATCCTGCATATTATATCTCTAATAATTTTTTTTTCAAAAATCATCCCAATTTTCCATGACTCTATAAAGTTTCGATTTTTGGAAAAAAATATTATTTGAGGTATAATGTCATATGCTTTGCTTTCCCCCATCTTTTTTACTTGACCTGAACTAGAATAGTATTCATTATGTTGTTTCCAAATAATTTATTAAGTGAAACTTGTGAATAGTATGCATTACTTTGTAGTCTTGAAACTGAAAAAGTGACGTGGCTACTTTTCACTTCAAAGCGGAACTATCCTAATTGGATAAGGTTCAGACTGTTAAAACCACAGGTTACGAGGAAAGTGGTTATTGCTGGCCAAAACATCTGGAACCTTTACTTGCAACATGGCAAATGTCGATTATACAGTGGAAAAAATATGCCAAACCACCAACCTTTACACGTTTTCCCCCAAGCAGAAACATAATTGTGAAGCACAATTGCTTCTTTATTTAAAATTTTTGGGATGAGATGATCTCCATCACCAGAATGTCCACGTGCAAAAACGAACGACGACACACAAAAATCCTATGTGCTGCCGTCTTGTGAATTTTAAAAATGGCGGTCCTATGGAGACTGCTATTTTTAAAATCACAAAACGCAGCATGTAAAATTTTTTCGTGTCATCATTCGTTTTTGCACATGGATATTCTAATGATGGAGATCGTCTCAGTGCCGAAAGTTGAAAAGAGAGAACCTGTGCTTCACAATAATTGTGTTTTTGCTTTGTGGACAGAGTGTAAAAAGCTCGTGGAATAAGAACATTTATTTGAAAACAATTCGCAAAACGACAACCTCCTCAGACCCGAAGGACTTTTTTTTATATACCATATGGGTCAGCCGTGGGATTCGAGCCGGCATTCATTTGGTTTGGAGACAAGAACGCTGACCACGGGGCTGTGCATGATCGCTTTACTCGAGGTCCCCGGGGACTCCTCAAAATACTAGCGGTGTGCCTGGGAACCTACTTTTTGCCCATCTCGTAAATGTCCCCGGGGACTCCTCAAAACGCTTGTGGTGTGCCTGAGAACCTACTTTTAG
>JAHWFP010268633.1:29831-41129 GCA_023313725.1 Lithobius niger
TGTTTTCACACTGTTTTGTTACACTAGGCCATTGCCCCCGCCCCATCTTCTTTTGATTCCTTTTGGGTGGTTAGCCTGTGAATTGGAAAAGGGGGTTGCAGGCCAGCGTTTGGGGGCCAGCATGCTGAGTGGTCGTTCGTTGCCAATACCCAGAGTTGTGCTTGTAAGCTTTCTACGGCAGCACTGTTTGGAATTTGCCCTGCTTTACCCATCCTGATTAGCTCAGCGAGCAGGACTCGGGTCCGGGGGAGGGGCAGTGGAGGCTTCACCTTCTATCCCCCTCCACCACATTTACGTCTTATAACACTGATGTAGATTTAACTGAGTAGATATTTGTATTACACATTTTGCACAACGTATGATTTGATCATTGATTGTGATACAGCATGTCTTTGGGGAAATTGTATAGTTTACATATTTGTATTACTTCTTTTCATTACACACACGTTTATTGGCTTTCTGTAGAAGTCGCTCTTATTCTGTTATAGCGCGGTGCATATGTGCGCAGTTTGGAACACATCGTCACCTTGATATGTATTTGATGCTGGTAATGTTATGATATAACAAAAACAAATAATGACAATTATACGAGTGTTATATCTCTTTCCGCTTCCCCCCGCCCCCCGCCCCCAACGACACCATAAAATGAATCTAATATGCATTTATGGAGGTGGAGAGGGTGACAGTGTTGGGGCACTACAGACGTGCCGGCTGTCTTCCTTGGTGTTTTCTACACTGTTTTGTTAGACTAGGTAGGTTTTGTTAGACTCAGTCGGTTTTAATAAAGGCATGGTTCTCACGGAAATGCACAAGAAAAATCCAATCACTGAAAAAAAAAATTATGAAAAATCAAATACACCAGAAAGTATTTCTTTTAATATAGAAGCCTTTCGCTGAGGGCATTACGAATGTTTCTAATGAAATATAGTTACGGTAGAACAATTAAATACATTTCAACAAGCTAAGTGAAACTTCAATCATATAACCTTTTTAACGGCACACTTGACGTTTTTGTTTGTAATCCATGTACCTTTTTTAAGTTTCCTCAAAGTGCGGATGAATAATTGTTGGCTCACCAGCATTGTAAGCTTTTCTTTCTTTTTTTTCTTGTGGCTGGCGATTGGCATTGTTCCCTAATTGATTGATTGATTGATGTTGTTTGAGTCCTGTCTTACAAAGCCATACACTCAAATCTAACCCTTGCCCTACTTAACCTAAACTTAACTCTAACCACAATGCCACCTCAACCTTAGTCACAAAAACAACACCCTAATTACAATTTTAAAACAATAAAACTGATGGTCCTGTAACTGCGAAATGGCTCGACCAATTGAAAAAATGGTCTCTTTGGGGACAAAGGAGGACGAAATATCTGGCTTAGATCATGTTTCAGATTTTAGGCAGGTGCAGTAGTTCTTTCTGAAACGATGGCAGAACAACAACAAGCGAATAGTTGTCAAATTTGCGTGTGGCTCCTTACTTTTACTCTTGCACAGAATAGCACAATTTTTTTAATATAAATAAGCTATACCTTCCATACTTATCAACTATCTGGCCAATTTTGGTAAAAAATATTGAATAGAAACGGATATATTAATTGATTTAGTTTGGCTGGCATGAGGACTTCAACCGTCTATACATATACTTGGCTATCATAGAATATGATACTGAAATACAAATCTCTGGAAATAATACAAATCTAAGACGGAAATAAGTCAACAGAAACAATACTAACTAGCTGTACCCCCAGCGTAACATACGCCGGCTAGCTGGTTCCCGCATACCTGAGCGTAACACTGTAGTGGGCCCCGGTTTCCCTTATTGTGCCTCAATCCCCCCCCCCCTTATTGTGTGGTCTGAATATCCCCATCTCTGCTCCCTCTTTGAACCCCTGCTGATTTGTGTTATGGAAGTAAATGTTTATTTTCAATGGAAGACGTTTCTCTGTTCTGATACCAAGCCCAACAAACCCAACAACGGTTGTGCATGCAGTGATTGTTACTCAACCAACTTTGAAACTCTTCCAAGTCGGCTCTTAAGAGCTAGCTCTATTAATGCAATATGTCGATTGTTATAGGCCACATCTGTTTGTTTGACATTGTCGGTCGCTCGCCCTCTTTCATTATACACCCTCTTTCATTGTAGTGCATAATAATGATGAATTTGCTTGCCCAACCTAAGCGTATTATGTATATAGATTTCAAATTAATACAGAAATAATACTACAACAAAAGCCCCTTTTATACACTTTTCTGTTGTGTTATTTCTACAGCAAATTTCTAGTGTATTACTATTTCTACAGCAATAGGCTACTAATACACGAGTGATGTAATTCGGAATTCGAATCAGTGAACCTGTTCTTCCCCATATCACTATACACCGATATGGTGGACTTGTTCGAATCAGTTATATTACGCGAATGAAACGTAAGTGTACAAATATAGCTATTGGATTTAGTATCTAGTGTATGAGTTCACAGTTTGTTTATTTCCGCATACGGAAATGCTGCGTAAACTACAGTAAGAAAGGGACAAACTTTTTCCGTGATTAGATGTTTTCATTTTAAGAAAGGTTACAATACGTAAAAGCATACGATTACATGAGAGCAACACAATTTAAAATTATTTCATGTTTTGTTATCAACACGACCTAGTCAGTCACAATCCACAGATGGTTTCGAATGCACGGCAGCAGCTATTCGGAGATAATGTTTTTAAACATTTATGGTCATTTATTTTTTCTATTAACTTTTTCTGGCAACTTTTTTTTTGGAAGGGTTAAGGGAAGAGATTTTTTGAGGTCGAAGAAATTACTATTGATTGCTGTATGTATCATCCGATTTACGTACTTTTTATTCTACAATTCGTACGGGATGAAAGTTTTATGTTTTAAGTGTATTCCAACATACTCTGTGACCATTTTCAAGTATTTTCCGTCTTCTCCAGGCCACTTGCCCGTATAAAACTAATTTTCTTACGGGCAAATCCGAATTTGTATAGAGAGGATAAATATCTCGAAAAAAAAATGTTCAGATCGCCACAGAAGATGTGTTTCTTTTCAACAAATAAAATTTACATAAGCAAGCAGCCGCACACTGTCACGGTTAAAAAAAAAATTAAGTTAATGCATTTTTGTAAGTAAAACCACCAATGGATTTTAATATTTATTTTTATAATTTTAGTAGAAATCAGATTTTATCCTTTGCATAAACTGTAGTTCCAATTAAATATGAGAACACTTCATAGCAAGATAAATAGGAGGCTATCGTATATGAAAAGGTTTCTTTCGTGTGCTTAGAATATATAACAACAATTTTATATTCACATTCACAACATGTCATCTGGAAAAAAAATTGTCTGGAAACTAACGAGAATATGGAGTACCCTAGGTAGCAACTAAAAACACGCCGCGCATTAAACATGAAGAAAAAACCTAATTGCTGGTGGCATTTTTGACCTTGTGTACCTGGCATGTCGGCGTAGAACGACTCCGGAAGCTGCTACATCTCTGTCTTGCTTCTACTCGACATTAATGACTCTTAAAAAAATGTCTGCATTGAATTAGTGCATTTAGCTAGATGTGTTAAAAACTGAGTACTTTCAAGGAAGATTAACGTTTATTACCAGTAGCTAGCTACCATTTCCATGTTCAGCCTGACAGGACGAACCTAACACGTTGTTCTCGTTAGGAAATCGCACATGCACTCAGCAGCAAAACTTCCATTCCGTTAATGATTGTGCCGAATATTAATTAATAAGATAGACAGCCAAGGACACTTTTGAGCATAAAGTTTTATTTTAGAATGCATCACACTTACAATCCATCACTGTAGTAACGATTACCTTCTACCGTCTGTTCTGTCATAATTTTATGAGCATTTCTGATTTATTATTTTAATGCCACGTTCTGGTACTGGATATTTCCTTTTAAAAATGCAACTAATAATATAAAGCGAACACATCGTCAACTGTCCACAAGGATGGGGGTATGAAGAGGTGAATTGAGGCTTTGACAGCTAGGTCATTAGTGCCAATCTTAGTCACAATGCAGTGCGGTGCGCCGGTTGCCACTGGGCCACGCATTGCTGCACCAGGTTTTTCAAACATTATTATTCTATACATTTTATTTTGTTTTAGTAAATAGCTTCAGTTTTGCTTTTCACTTTAGTTTTTAGCTCTCACCACACCAGTTTCATGCACAGCATTGTTTACCTTTCAGCTTGGATATACGCGATCTTCCAGGGTCCTTTCCTGACCTGCGTGCAACTGCACCAGACATTCTATTATTATTGCAGAGATGTTACGCAATCACAAATTTTAATCTTATCATGTGTCTCTCCAGCAAAAATTAAAAAAAAACTCCGGATAGGACGACAGGCTCCTCGCCCAATTGACCCGTCAAGTCATGCAGAAGATGAAAACGGCAACGTACAAAATCAAGATGGTGACATTCCACAATCACATCACGGACCGTACGTGGCCGATAACAACAATGGCATTCAGGAATGAGACCACCCCCTCAAACGAAACAACGTGTTAGGTTGGCTGTGACCAATATGCAAACGGGTCAACACCACCGCTTCTCGGCTACTGCGGCAAACCGAGTGGCAAGCTTGGACAGTGCCTTTAATAGCCCGCAACTTATTGCTGGCTTGTTTTTCCTACAAGGCAGCATGAGGGTTAGAAAGGCATCCAAGGGAACAAGGCTGCATTTCCTTTTGAGACGACCAGACCAGAAATGGCCCATGTTGCTCAATATGCTCAATACTCAATCCCAGGTATCCTAGCTAAACATGGCCCGGAATCGAGCAGAAAATTAGTCTTCCACTGGCCAGGTGAGTAGGAAAGCAGAGCTTGTATTCTCTGTGTCACAGGGTTCCGAGGTTGTTCGACTCCACGGACTTCAGAACACTCATGGAATCAGTAAAGATGATGAAATGCATGCCCCGAAGGTGAAGGATTCATTCGACAGCCACACAGAGTGCCAGAAGCTTCACTGAAAAGCTGATGGGAAACAGTCACTTCCTCATGCACACAAGCATATGCCACGTCAACTTCCGATTATAACCCATCTGTAAAATCCAACATACTGATAACACAGCCACCAGACCTCCTGCAAGAACCCTGCTGATGGAGTAAACTTTCGGAAGGGCAGCCAGACAAAATATCTAAAACCCTGGGAGTGCCAAGGGGCTGCTGGTACTTTGCATCTCGCCAAGCTTCATGATGCCGTGTATTGCAAAGGCTCTCTCTTAACAGGGGTGCTAAAATGTATCACAGAAATTACGCTTACCCACTGCGCAATGCCAACCCGCAAGTCTCATCCAAAAACCATGGGCCAAGCAGGACTGGATGCACAGCATGCAAATTGCACAGCATCCTTAATGGCTAGCTGCTGCCGGCAAATTGCCAAAGGTGGCTCCGAAACTTCATAATAGAGGCTGACCACTACAAATGTACGAAACACCATCAGGGTCGCGTTACTAGCCGATCCATACAAGCATAATCAAGTCTGTTGCAAAAGGGGGGGGGGTTGAAGCTAAATGGCACGTTGACAGCTAGGTCATTAGAGCGAACCTCAGACACAGTGTAGTGGTTCCAGTTGCCACTGCACCACACACTACAAGGATGTTAAACCCCAAATCTAAATCTTATCATGCATTGCAAAAATAAAATAAATACCCAAATAGGAGGACAGAATCCTCGCTCAATTGTTGTGCTAAGTCTTGTCGAAAATGGAAGCGGCGATGAACACCATCAAGATGGTGACACTCACAAGCACAGTAAAGGCCTCAGTAAAGGCGTTGCATGATATTGTGATCGGCACCCATGCAGTGCTCGACAGGTAAGATGTTAAGACCCCAGCAACTCCTCTCTTTAAGTTCGTGCAAGTGTGGAAATAAAGACAACCTAGAATCGAACACCAGACACAGGAAATATGCCTGCTGGACCAAAGGAATCTGTACCTGCCCCAAGTGCAAGGAAGCATCTGGGTGCAGTGTTCAGGGCTGGGCAGTCCATAATGGTTTCCAGTTTTCTCTGGACAAAGCAGTACGTGTCCACTTTCACTGACAAAAGTGGAAACATACTAGTCTGTATGAAGATAACTGGAAACCATTATGGACTACCCAGCTCTGGACCTTGTTAATTGCCAGCTGCAGCTGCCCAAAAGCGAAAGCAGAATTTTTCAACAAACAATGACTGGGCAACAACGGCTTGCTGGGCAATGGGGTTAACTCCAACAGCAAACTGGATGACAGTGAAAATACATCCCTGAGGCACATCATTCTCCAAACAACACAGGCAGGAAAGAATTGCCCTGAAAAGCAAGAAGAACAACCCTGGTGGAGAACACACTGGAACAGTGGTATGTGTCCCTTCTAGCCACCGTTGTATAGGTTACAGAGAACCTCACAACTTCAGGTCGCATCGTAAGCTTGTCCAGGTCAAAGAAGACTTGAACTAAATGTTAATGCAGGAGAAAAGCCTCCCTGACACTTGGTTCAAAGGCAACTAGTTATTGATAGCTGACCAAAACTATCTACAGCTTCATTGGGACGTGGATAATAATCCCTGTGACTTCAGCACGTAGACCAAACTCTCACTGACCACCTGTTCCATAAGTTTACAGACGCCAGCTAATAAGAAAGATTGGGTGATTACTAGAAGGAGAAGTCCAGTCTTTTCCTAGTTTTACAACTGGAATTACCACTTCCGTCTTCTAACCAACTGGAAAAGAGCCCTCTGCCCACATATAGTTGAAGATCGCCAGCAAGAACTCCTGCCTGGCTTCAATTCTCCAGACTTCGAATGAAAGTCTAGAAAATGGGCCACCTCCCTACACTAACCTCAAGAAAACCAGCATCATAATGGCTAGCACTGGAGACTGACCTAACACAAAAACGAGACAATCACCGATGTCCGGCATGGAAGAGATCTTAACATTGGCCACCCGTTGCCAAGGCTTAACTGGCAGAACTTCTTTTGGCACCTTCTTTGTAGGCGTACGAGCAACTCACGTCCTCTCTGAGGCAGCAGAAGTAGCAGTAGCAGCAGCAGTAGTAAAGCGGAAGCAGTAGCAGGCTGGGCAGAGGTCGAAGGTAAGGTAGCTACCGGATCCAATGGGATTCAAAAGACTCCTCAATGATGTATGCTGGGGAGGATGAGGCTTTATGGCACATCAAAGGCTATGCCGATAGTGCCAATCTCAGTCATAATGCAGTGGTCTGGGTTGCAACTGCATCACACATTACAGCGATGTTAAACAAATCCCAAATCGTGATCTTATGTATATGTAACGTCTACAAAAATAAAAATAAAACACCAGGATAGTAGGACAGACTCATCGCCCAAGATCGTGCTAAGTCTCACGAAAGATCGAAATGACGACATACACCAGCTACATAGTGACAGTCTACAAGCACATGACTAACCATAAGTGACGGCGACACCAATGACATTCAGGAAGAATATCCGCCTCAAAAGGAAGCAACGTGTTAAGTTTGGTGCTGTATGGTCAGTACAGTGTATGGTTACTCACGTCCACCATCCTCGTCAATGACTAGAGCAGTGCGCAAGCCTGCCAAATCAGCAGACTCACGAAGGAATTGGGACACTGCTACCTGTGCAAAAGACCATGCAAGGCACTTAGGTATCACAGGGCTGGAAGGTTCGTATCCATGGCCCTGCACCAGGCAGCTCACACCATCATCTATCTTGAGAAAATGGCAGCCTAAGCATTCCAAGAAGAGAGGCCAGCTGCAGGAAGCCACACACGCCCCCTCCGTCAATAATCCAAACAAAATCTGAGTCCGTGATGCAGGTGGATTCAGCTAAATGCCTCTTCACAACACCAACAGGCCTGGAGCCGAAAGGTCTTACCGGATTAACCTTGGGTCTGCTCGTCAAGGTCACCCGTCTTCCAGAATAAAGAGCCAAAGCTCGAAAACCAGGACGTCCGCTTTCACGGATTACTGGGTGGCAGCACACGGTCAATGTGCTGGGTAATAAGGATGAAAATCCTAATGGCAAACCAGGCAAATTGTAATTAAACCCAAAAAGGGGATTCGGACATCAGCAGCCTCCCCGAACCCAGTTTGTCTGCAAGTCATGCAGACTGGAGCTTCAGACCGGTGTTGAACTCCCCCCCCCCCCCCTTTCAGTGTGTACACCCTAGGCACACTTGCAAAACGTAGTAGTGTTCGAGACGGCACACAAACCCTCTGCCATGTAAACCCTGGGCACACTAGCAAAGCTTGATCTTGTGTGTGTGTGTAAGCGTGGGAGGGGGGGAATTTAGGCCTATTCTTGATCTTATGTTCCCTTTCCGTCGCCCCTGCAACATGCAAGGGTATATACGGTGGGCTTAGTCTATCCCAAGCCCACATAGGGGAAAAATGGTCGTGTGTCTTATCAGTCGTATTGTCTTTAGGCTACACAGCACACGTTTTCCTAGCTGGCCGTGGGTTGCCAGTAGCAACTTAGCCTAGCTATGCAAAAGAAAGGATGCACGAGGATTGTTTATTTGAGCCCGTACTTCAACGACTCAAGCTTCAAGTTCACTACAGCTTACAACTGACAGCTGAAGAGCTATAAACAAATATTTTGATGAATACATGTTACTGTGTACCAGCTCGGCCTCCATACGAATTGTGTACCGGCAGTACACATTTTCTGTACCTTTTGGCTCGGAAAGTACATATAATGTGCACTGACAGCATGCAATTCGTGTTTAGGTTACGCTGGTACACAGTGGCGAGTTCTATCACTGTACAGCGTCTTCCGAGTGAATGACTAGTGAGAAAAAAGAGATGCATAAGTTATAACAAAACTCGTAACATTTAGAACCCTAAATCAGGACTGTTATCGAACAAGAAAATCGCTTGACGCTACAGAATTAAGTTAGTAAATTGCCTGCTATTTGGCGTAATTGTTGTATATTGCATACTTTATCAAGTATTTTTCTGTAGGTTTAAAAAAATATTTTATAGTGCAATAGTACTTTTGGTTTCACTCATGTCCTATTTATGGCACTTGACAAGAGTGTGTTTCTACTATTTAACGTTCAACGGTGCTTGATTCCTTTGTACTGAATGCTGGCATTACTGCATGACACGTTATACTCAGTGAAATTTTGTTACACTCAGCGCAATTCATAAAAATATTGCAAACGTTACTTTTCAAAGGGGTACTGAAACCAAAGAGGAAAAAGGAAGTGCTTTTAAAAGGCAACCTTTAGAACGTACGACACTCCGCAGCATGCAGAGACCCCCGAGAGAGCAGGGGCAACTTGCAGTAAAACGGTACAGTAAGTTTAGTGCACATTTTTACTTGGTTTCTTTTTTATTTTTGCCCTCTCTTTTTCCTCTCTTGTGCCCCTCTCTTCACCTTTTTTGCCTTTTCAAGGCTTTTTTTGTGGCTTTTCAGGCCTTTTTGCCTTCTTCAGGCCTTTCTTTTATCCTTTTTAGACCTTTACGCCCTTTCTTAGTCACCGCCAGTCGCCACACCAGCAAATGTCGGCACAAAAAACGATTTCGAAAAGGGCCGGGACAATCCCCTTCCCCCCCCGGTTCCCTCCTGTGCATGCCACTGACGTCACTTATACTCAAGAACAAATCTACAAGATTCGTATGAGGAGTGGCATGCTGTTGTCAAGCGCATCGTTTTTTGCTCTCTGGCGTTAAGGAAGTCTTTTAATATTGCAGCGGCGTGCAACTTTTGTTACAATTGTAATTACATCGGCTAAGGACTGCAACAACCTTTTCCTTTTCCCTGCAATAGGCTCTAACAGTAAAACAGTAAGGAATCGAAATCAACCTCTCACTTACACTTTTAAAAACCAGAAGCCGAGCTGCATGCTAGAAAAGTAATATCTTCATCAAGAACTTTTCCACCAACCAACCAACCTACCTATACCCACCCACCCTTCGCTCGCTCGCTTTAGAACCAACCGCTTCTTCTACCCTCCCCCTTTCTCCCGGCCCACCCCCAACCCCAACCCTCACCACCAACCAACACACCCACACACATTATTCAGACAGCGTTCACATCGATTTTGAAGGTATAGTGGTGGAGGTGCTGTGCAGCTACAGCAATGGTCAAAAGAAGCAGAGAAGCAATTTTTTTTTCTTTCTTTCGTATTTTTTTTTCCTTTTCGTTTTTCGCGTCCCACTTCTTCTTTTCCCGTCATCTTCCTTTCCTCTCCTATTTCCTCTCTCTCTCTCTCTAATTCTTCGGCGAGCAAAATCCCGACCCTCTCTCATGAAATTTTCCATTAATGAGAAGAGGACGTATCCTGAGATCCAGAGACGCCTGGTTGCTTTGCTTGCCTTCCCATTGCGAGCCATGTAGAATATCGATCGCCAACCCCCAACAAGACTGGATTTCAACCCTTCGTTTTCTGCTGTGCAAACACTGCGTTCCTGCCAGCCAGCCAGCCAGCCAGCAACGAACCCACGCCACGAACGAGCCAGCAGCATTGGACGGGTTGATTTCGACTTTTCTTATCTGTCTATCTCTCACTCGAAGGTCGATGCCAACGAAAAACGGAACGAACGAACGAAAGAAGGAAGGACTTTCACGACTCACTCGGTTGCCACGGAAACGACGGGTGCAGGAAAAAAAACCTAAAAAGGCTTCAGTCAGCTATACCTACCTACCTCGAGACTGAAGCAGCTTGCAAAAATTCTATCGCCCGTATAAAACGTTTTGAGAAGTTGGTTCCTTTTTTTTTTAACGGTAATACCGAACTCTTTTATTCCTGCCCATACGAGTCTGTTATTTTGTGTTTATTTTGGGAGTTTGTCCTAAAAGGTGGCATTTACGCACAGTCAGGTTGCTTTTTAGTATGATGCACCTAATAAACCCGACGGTTTGCGAAAAAGTCTATATCCTCCTTCTTCAAGTTCTGCAAAGGGGGAAAAAAAAGGCAGCTCTGCCAAAGTCTTGGACAGACGTCAGAACGCATTTCCTAAATTGCAAAGTTCCACCAATATGTTCAACAACAAATGTTGACAGAATAAAAGCACTAAAAGTAGTTAACGTTTTAAAAAGCCAGCAAGTGCACATGTATACAATAAAATGCGACGTTTCGGGATTTATCATCCCGTTGTCAAGCAAAAAATAAATTTTACAGCTAAAGCTACAAGTCACAAGATACACTTAAATGGTTTCTTCTAATTTTAAAGAAAAACAAGCCAGAGCAGTAAAAGGTAAAAATTAAAAGATAAAAAGTGAAGCCCAGTCAGCGCAAAACTACCCTCATTTTGTGCAAAATTTGAAGCAGTTGCTCGTTTTATTC
>JAHWFP010268633.1:41229-63953 GCA_023313725.1 Lithobius niger
GAGGCTTAATGGCGCGTCGACAACTTGCTCATTAGCGCCAACCTCAGTCACAGTAAAATGGGAAACCATTTCAGTGTATCTTGTGACTTGTAGCTTATGCTATAAAATTTATTTTTTGCTTGACAACGGGATGATAAATCCCGAAAGGTCGCATTTTATTGTATACATGTGCACTTGCTGGCTTTTTAAAATTAACAAATAAACAACACGAAAGGGACATCATCAGTGTTGTAGCATGTTCTTGGTGAGAACAAAAAGCAAAGTAGATAAATATTTCGTATGTACATAATATCACGCTATTCTTACAAGAAAGAAAAGAACGCTATTTTTTTTTTGGCAGTGTTGATGAGCAGGTAGTGGACACCTTTTCCACAAACGCATCGCCTCTTCCGTAATGCATGCATTACCACAGGTCAAATTTTTGAAACTGCTTAGGACATGGACTCCTGGAAGTCCATGAATCTTATACGAGTGTGATGTGAGGGCAGTACTACCAGGGGGGGGGGAGGAAGAGTGCAAGCCCCCCCCCCCCCCCCTCCAGTATCCCTGACTGATGCGGCATCAGTGAAACTGCTATGAGAAATGAGGCAAGGTAGCCCAATGGTTCAGCACGACCATTCATGTGGTTCAAGTCCAGCCTCAACCACCCCTGGCATTTTTGGGAAGAGAAGGGCCCCGTGATGCCTCGTGCTCATGTCCATTCCATTGTGGCATGTAAGAAGTCCTTGGAATTTCCGATTGAAATTACCTAGCAAAATTGTCCCTCTCTCCTTCTTAGGCTTGTGGGGGGGGGGATTGAGGCTTATTGGCGCGTCAACAGCTAGATCATTAGCGCCAACCTCAGTCACAGTGCACTGGTCTATTTTGCCACTGCACCACACATTACAGAGATATTAATCAAACCCCTTAATCTTAGGTTTAGGCTGGGAGCGTATAAAAACTAGAGCTATGAGAAAACAGGTATCAGAATCAATGGTAGGCACGTTGTACCCACAATACCCAAATTGAAGCGCACCTCACTGCCAAACGTGAAAGATCGTCTAATTTTCGGATGTCTCATTAAAAAAAAGTCCTAAGATTATGGGCACTGAAATTCTGCCTCCCCCTCCCCAAAAAGAAAACAAAAAGATAGCTATGGCCCTGCGTAGTACATCAAACGTGTATCGCCGTTATCTTTTTTGCGGCACTTCAGTGATTTTAATAAATTCTGTTGAGCCTTGAAGCAACTAATGCCCCTATAGATGAACCGGCTCAATTCGGAACCTTACTAGTAGTCTTAAATGGAGAAAGAAGTCCAGTTAGAAGCCGGGCAAACCGGACAACCCAAACCAGTTAACTTTCGATCATAATTATAGCAGATACATTGTCTACATGAGTTGAAAATTGCAGCGAGGGATGTAGGTCACCTATAAAATGAGTGCCTCTTCTTACTCGCAACTACACTTTATTTAAAATACCTAATTTTTCGGCTATCCTGGCAATCTTTTACGAAGGAACGCCAATGCAAGTCGTCATAAAATCATCAACCATATTTCCGGAAGACTATATCATAGATCTCGATAATATTAGAGGGTAGCTTATGCCACGGAACTTTCCATTTTTTATACGAGTGTGATGTGATGTGAGTATGATGTTGCAAGGATTATAATAAGTCCAGAATAAGTCAGGATAGGTCCCATAGCTACTGACGAAGCCCGGTAGTCTTTCACACCGGCCTGGCCAGCACTGACTAGCTAGGACTTTGCTAGGTTTCCAGTATAACCGACCTGATCAGGTTCTACTGGCATCTGGACTAAGTCCTGTTCCCGTTCACTCACTAACAACGACAATTCCCGTGCCAAAGTATGACACTGTTATAATAGCGTAACTTGGAAGAAAAGTTGTATTATTTAAGTTGTATTTATTAAGAAATCGGTAACTTCTATAACTGAATGAAAAGCTTAAAGGCACTCACTCATTTTCTAAGTATTTCTTCCAATATCCGGGGTAAAATAGCTTTTGTAACATTGTCATAGATGCTAATGAAGCCAACCAACAGGTGGTTTGCTGGAAGCAAACTGCCGGTATGGAAGTCAAGTGCTGTTAACTTCTTTCTCAGTCTTTAAAATTACAAACAAACGAAGAGAACGATGAGCTCACATTGTGAGCTGCAAATTTTCTGCAAGTTTCGTTTCTTTAAAGTACACTTTCCAGCGCGCGAGGAATTTGGCAAAAGATGGAAACGAGCTATATTTAAATCGCGATGTCCCGAAGCGAGAGACTGTTAAATGTCATAGGCTCAGATGAATCATCACTCATCTTTCCCGTAGTTTCCCCTTTTCTAATTTCCTAGGACCACTAAAATATGCATAGGGTTGCTTGCGGATCCCCCAACCACCTATCCTCTTCCCTTCCTCCTTCCCCGGTTATAATGATTCTCTTTTGGCCTTGATCCCCCGCTGGCGTTTCATTTCTGCAGACGCCTTTTGTCTGAAAGCAAAAAAGTAGAGCCACTACTATTTTGATGAAATGCCAAAGTTGGCAAACGAGCAAAAGTTTAGTCGATTTGGCTTTCGTAACCTTACTGAATTATTTCATATCTCAAAATAAGCATTTATTTTTTTTTGGAATAGTTACAATTTTGTATACATTTACATTTCCACCTTATAAATATTTCGACTTCCCGCAACGTACAATTAGGGCACGTTTACGCAACGACTCGCCCTTTTGCATTCTCGCAGCTAGAATTTCATCGCAATGGCAAAGGTGTCATTGCCATGGTAACAACACTACCTGGATTAGCTAAATCCGACACAATTTCAGTAAATGCTTGCAGTCTTATAATCAGTGGCAGTAAGATAAAGAAATCCTCCTGACGAAACAATTTTCCCAGTCGCTTCTGAACTCGCATTATTGACTGTTTTCATTGCGAGCCGACAGAACTAAACCTGCCGCCATGTTGGAATTTCAGTTGATTTCTAGCTTCTAGCTGCAAGAATGCAAAGGCGAGTTGTTGCATAAACGTCCCCTTAGTACCTGTTTTTAACGCTCGCGGCAAGCCTTCCTGTAGATGTATGATTACGATATGAGCAGACAGGGTAAAATCATGAAGCTAAAAGAATTTCAAGAGATAAACGAAGTAGGCAGTCAAAATGAAAGACTGGACCTGTGACAACACCATACAAGCTAACCTGAGAAAGAAATCACAGAAACGGCTCCGAATGAGGACAGAATCCAGAACGTTCCAATTAGCACTCGGGAGGTTTAACAATTACGATACTGGGGCGAACCCCAAGCTTAGTATGAAGATTTGTCTTTTGATTGCTTTTAGAGTGGTGTATCTTGTGTTGTCACAGTTATTACCGCCAATTTTCTGCCTCGTTTAACCTTTACCTTGGATTTCTTTGTTTATGTCAGCCATATTGGAGGTAGCTGACTTAGTGGTGGTGATAACTGTCAGTAATAATTCGGACTATAAACGATTCAGTTCCAGAAATAGATTTCTACTTTATCTAAACTTAATTCAGACCATTTCTGTGATTATCAAACACTTATTTAAACACTTGGCAAATAATTCTTATTATTGTTGTCCTATCCATTTTGGTCTTTGACTAGGATCGCTCCCACAATTCTACTTGACTGGATACGGTCAAGGGTTTGATAATAATAAACTGCTGTGATTTACTTTTAAACTGTTCATACTAAGTGACTTGGACACTTATTGACTTAACTGTGGTTATTTCCAATAAATCATAGGAGCTTCTCAGAATTTTCTTTCACTTCGCTACTTGACTTCCACAAAGCTTAAGCCTTTTATTAAATGCGAACGATCTTTAAAACAATTGGAAAAGAAGCGGAGTGTGGGTGCCGATCACGTACGGACCTAAAATTCTTGAGATCTACTCCAGAATTCATTTTCACCATGCTTAACTTTCTCCGCAGTTTATCAAACTTCAAGTTTGGCATGCCACCCAACATTGTTCGAGATGCGTAACTCAGTAGCTGCTAAACGATGGTAAACCGATAAACAGAGGAAGATAACGGCGCCGTAAGTCAACAACTTTTTGTTGCATTTTACTCATAAAGGAGCAAAACAGCTGATTAAAACATCGTTAAATAAGCACCAACAAAATGCAGTAAATGAATAAATAACATTCGCTACACAACAAACCCTATGGGAACTAAAAAAAAAAGATTAATTGGATCCACCCAACACGCAAAATATTACGAAAAGAGGAAATATACGGGCGGAAGAAACACGTCAACACAGTGGTCAGCGAATACAGGGAACCAACCTCGGAAACAGCGACGCAACCCATACAGTTACCGAAACACCTGGTCGAGAAGCCACGGAAAATCCCACATTTCTACAACGCCGGAAGAACCAGCTGTATAATGCATTTTGGATATTTATTCGCTGCGTGAGGCAAACCCAAACCCCGAGCCCTGGCGTCGTATATTAGCACATCACCAGTTTCATTTCTTTACGGCATTTAGTTTCTGCAAGTTAAATGAGGTAGATCATCTTTCGTATCTAGGCAACGGCTTTATTTCGAATCCACCAAGCGCGCCAAGTGTCAGCGTGCGTCCGAGGCAGCTGGCACACAAAGATGATGGAGAATGAAACTGTTACAGTTCAGCGAAGGAGTACCACAATAAATCGTCCTCAACACCCAAGTTGGTGAGCGAAATTCGCTACGCGCGCTCGCTGGCCAAGACTGCTACTTCTTTTTTTCCAGAAATTATTAAAATGGCACGCATAACACCAAAGGATATGACCAAACATACGGGTCAAGTGTAACAAAGACGCCTTATTAAATGATGCATTTTTAATATTTTGTTGATTCCGACGTTTTCTCAAGAACGTCTAAATGTTCGAAAGCTTGTAAAATGACAAGTCGTAGCGTTAAGATGACGCAATGAAGTGCTACGAATGCGCAATGACTTGCGTTCATTTCACACTTCGGCAGTTCCAGTTCTTGTAACCATTTGCAGCTGAGCGACTATAAGAAACCATGTATGAAAAGATCTAGATTTGGATTTTGTTTTTATATTTGTAATATGTGGCGCAGTGGCAACCTGGACCACTGAGCTGTTACTAAAGTTAGCGCTAATGACCTAGCTGTCGACTCGTCATTGAACCTCAATCCCCCATCGAACCCATTGAACCTCAATCCGCCTTATGAAAATAGTACAGGAATAGTTCTTAATGATAAACTTTTCAGTCAGTTTTCTTAAACACTGTGTTTATGTTGTGTCAAGTTTACTGCCATTTCATTTTACCTCAGAATGGGAAAAAATAATTACTTTCCTATTCTTCCAATACGGTTTTCTAATTCTTTCTTCCCTCAAATGCGGTAATAATATTACAGCAAGAGGACTAAACAAACGTGTATCCTAAAAGGTTTAGATGCCGAACATTTTTTTAACTTAAATTTTAATTCGTGTACTTCTGCAAATCATGTATTGTATTGTATTGTATTGTATTGTATTGTATTGTATTGTATTGTATTAGGGTCCTTTTCTTTATGGTTTTAACAAATTTTGTTACAGAATTGTTAACCAGAAAGGAAAGCGCAAATGGGCAAGGAAGCTGATAATCAAATTCTGTTTTTCACTTGCATGTTAAAAAAGTATTCTGATATCGTCATTTTGCCAGAATGCAAACAATATGTGGTCAACACAATATATAGTTTGCATTGGGTGTAGACTGAAATGACCTTAAAATAAGGGGCCACATAGAGATATCAGAATATATTCAGTGCGCAAGTGAAAATAGAAACAAAAGAAGAAAAACTCGGTGACTGAAGAAGGCTACACAAAAACATAGTGCTTATTTTCATCAACTTTTGACAATTTTATTCCTAATTTTTTTCCACTAACTCTTCATTAACATAAGCATCCCAAATGAGGGCAACCCTTTAAGTTACAGCTTTCACACCTGCTTATTATTAAAGCGCCACGCGCTGAACACACGACTAGTCTCGCACCACCCTTACTTAAACCAACCTACCTAAGAGAAGGAAGTTGGTATAGTTAATTAAAACAAATAGCTCAAGCGAGATCTGGTTTGGTAGGCGGTAGTGGTAGTTGGGCAAGGTGGGGGGGGGGGGGAGGTGGTTGCTCTAAGACGTAAGAGGGGGGAAGCGTTAGTTCCATATGACTGACCTGCACCAGTTAAAAGCAACCAGCCAGACAGCTACACCAAACAGGCACAAGCCAAACGAAAAAAAAAAAAAAGAATAAAAAAAGGAGAAAAGAATAGAAAAAGAACAAAGGGTAAGAAAGAAAGGAAGAAAAGGCGGCAAAAAAAAACCTTTCGGGTGGGCCATAAGGTGAGGGTAAAACATGAACCTTACGTCTGACGTTACAATGAAAGTCACGGGTTCCACGTGAAAGGATCCCGCCTTCACTTTCGACGTCCACAAATTACACCTCTCGCCCCCACACCTGGTACAAGAGTGCGAGCATGACCGTGGCACATTCTAAATTCTTCCAACTTAAGCCTATACATTATACGTTTTCTCCTGTGATTTCCTCCTCCATGCTTCCTTCCAGTCCCCCCTTTTCTGTAGCTCCAGCAGTTCCTTCTTCCTCCCTCCACCACACGCCCACGCTCACACACATCCACAGCCACACAAGAAAAGTTACATTAAGACCCCCAGATCTTTCCAAACTTTTGCGTCGTAAAAAGGGAAGTTGAGATAGCTGCGGCGAAAGTTATTTTACGACGTGGTTTCTCAGCGTGGCCCTATACATCAAGATTATTAAACCCCTAGAGCCGAATAGACGCGATGGGAAAGAAGAATCCAGAATTTAAGTGAACCCACATTTTTCGAATCCCATTTATATTTCATTTCTGGTAATATCATTTAAATTGTAGAGGGCCTTCTCTCAAATCAGTGGCCACGAACTTTTGCTTCTTCTCTCCAAAAACCCCATTCCGCCAGCTTAATTACTTTATTTACGCGAAAAACCTTCGCCCGCTGATGGTGAGGCTCCCTTCTTCTTACAACAAAAAGGCAAGGCCGATCTTTAAATCCCACTGCCTAATGGCAACGGTTATGCGTATCGGTCGCCTATTAGGGATGAAATGTTAACGATAGCTTTCAAAAGGAAACTTCAAAAAGGCACCGTAATCCGCCGCACCGTGCAAAATTTAGGTGGCGCGAAAAATCAAGAGAAAAACCAACCAGGCAGAATCCTGCGGAGAAGATGCTTCCTGAAAAACAGATATGCGTTGCTGGGAAGCTTGCGCCGTGTTATAACTCGTCAGCGAATCACTAAGATGATAGAGAGATATGCAAGTAAAAGGATGCGTGCGTTTCCCCAATTATGTTTAGCTGATTTTCTTACGGAAGGGAAATAAAAGGAAATAAGCTTACGTAGCACAGTTATTGTTTTCTTTTAATTGAATAATTAATTTTAATTTCAGTAAACGTTGCCCATGTTAGCGGAGACATTTTGGCACATAAGTCTAAACTGGTATCAATAACCGTTTAGTAACCATTGTCATTTGCTTAGTTCCCAACTTTAAAAAATGTAAACTTAGGATTTTGTAATGCCAGTTATTCCCCCCCCCCCCACTTTAACCCCCCATCCCGGGATTCAAGGGGTGGGGGGATGTGAACTGAGGCATAATCGGGCGTCGACACCTAGATCATTAGCACCAACCTCAGTCACAGTGCAATGGTCCGGGTTGCCACTGCGCCACACGTTAGAGATGTTAAACCCAAATCTAGTTCTTATCATACATCTGTACCATCTGCAAAAAATGTAAAAAAAAAAAAACTTCCAACAGGAGGACACCATTATGACCCAATTGACGTGATTCGACCTAACGTGTTGAACTTTGCATGTTCATCGTGCGTCCACCAGCAGCCTTCCTTTCTTTTTGATTTGACCAAAGCATCAAGCTAAATTTTTAGGTTTTTTTCTTTCTTTTTAATGTCTAATTTGTATATGTTGAAAAACTTGAACTAGTTTTCCAACAAATCTAAATCTTACCAAGTGAATTAACTGCATCATGGTGTTTGATTTTGTTGTGACTTGGCCTTATTTGTTTGTTTTAACTTAGGTGGCATGGAGGGGCGCCCGACCGTTAGGGACTTGTGGCACAGTCTCCCGCAGACACTGTATTTTGCATGTAAATCGGTCGAGAAAGTCGTAACTGGGGCGTTTTTCTGCGCTCATCACTGATGTACTACAAAACAAAGAACAATTTTAAGCTTTGTCAGCAACGTACTAATAGGACCAGTTTTGCCCAAACATGGACTCCAGGGGAAAAACAATGCAAAATGCTAATCGAATGGGTAGAAGTTTTTAGCGATAGAATGTGTTAGGGGTAGATTATCGAGTTTGTAGTCAAGTTCGAATTTCGAAGCAGATGTAGGTTCTTACTATTGCCATGCGCTAAACCAATTAAGAAATGTGTTCCTGCATCAAAAACACTACAGACAACACGACTTTATTTGTGCATCTTACGGAAAGTGAAATAGTAATAATAATAGTCTCAAATATGGAATTTGTCGCGCTGCTAATACTATTTATTTATTTATTTAATTGTACCCCAAGGTCTCAAAGAGAAACATGTATGGGTTACATCTAAGTAGAAAATGAATTAAATCACAGTCATTTTTTTTTTACAATTAGGAACAAATGAACGTATAAAATCAAATAAAAATCAAATTTTAAAGCACAACACAAGACAATGAACACATAAAGATGAATCCTTCTCGATCAAACGAATTATAATAAAGTACTAAGATATAAGCAAATGTGTTATAAGAAAGTACTAAGATTTAAGCAAAATATCAAAAAACCATCAAACACATAAAATAACAGTTATTTATTAATAAACCATTTTCTAATGTTTCGCTTAATTTGGCCTAACTAGTCAAAGTAGCAAGTTCAATTGGATTGGTAACTGGTTAAAAGTTGTTGGTATATACAGGGTGTTCGGAAATTGGTGTCAAATATTTTGAGGGTCCGCTGTGTGATCAAAGATAAGAAGAAAAAGTCCTATAAACATGGGTCCGGAAATGCACCAGTCTTTAGTTACAGCGGACCCTCAAAATATTTGACACCAATTTCCGAACACCCTGTATATGAAAACTTTGACATCTTGTTCCATAACTGTTTTTTGCCAAAGGAATTACGCATAGTCTGATGGTTTCATTTCACAGATAACATTTTGGGAAACGTCCACTATATTAACGGTCTTTATTAAAATAATTGTTTAGCTTCTTAGTTTTATTACGTAAAGGTTGTAATCATTGTATAAGTCTGTAGTCGAGGTATCAGAATTCACTTTCTTAAATAGAATCTTAAGAGTATTAAAGCATTTAATGCCATCAAATTTAAGTAACGATGTTAAGTTTGAAGTTTTCAGATTGAATCGAGCATACAAAACGAAGCCGAACTCTACTCGAATTTCGAGTTCCGCACACTCAAAGTTTACATCCAAGAGGCAGCGCAAACCGAAAATATGTCTGAACTCATATTAGGCCTTATAGAATGCAGTTTGTGGTAGTTAGTTGTGGGGGTGGGCTACGAATCTGTAACAAATTGCGAGTCTTCTATTTTATCGACTAAACTAACAACAAGGCTTCCCACCCACGTCAAAATTGTGCCCATCTTTACTACCCTACCCCCCCCCCCCCCAACCTAGTTTCTACTAGCACGCAACAAGAAAAAAACAAGCGAGAGGCAAAAACAAAACATTTAAACAGAGGCACACATAGGGAAAAGAAAAGAAAAGAAAAGACAAGAAGCGGGGTGGAGGGAAAAAAATTCGACGGATTTCAGTTGGTGTCGTTCGTTCCAGCTTGGCACCAAGCGAAGTCTAATTTTATTTGGAATCGCCTCATGCATTATTGCTTAAGCGGACTTTATCTTGGCATACATGCCCACAAGGATATTTAAGACGATGAAACGCAAGAGTTACGGGCGAGTAAGCAACGCTCAATATCGCGCAAATGGGAGCCGCGCCGGGTCGGATTTTATGGCGCTGCCGAGCCCGACGTTCATCACCGAAAACAACATTAAAATATTATAATGAATCACGCGAGTTAAGTTGCGACTCGAGACAACTCGAGCTTTTTTTTTTATAATTTATTTTTTTCTTCATTTGAGCTCATCAGAAAATCTAATTCGTCACAACAGAGAGTGTAACGTGCAAAAAATAAAATTAAAATAAAGAATACAATTACAACGTCGTTGGGTAAGTTTTTATGTACAAAAACGGTGCTCGGGAGCTTCTCAAATTCCCAAAATTAAGAAATGGTTTATGAAATTATCTCTGCGTAGAGATTCCTGTTTTGTTCTTCGAAAATCTTAAACTTTAATGCGTCACCAAGTATTAAGTCCCCTTAATATTTTCGTTTCATCGCAAGGATGACAATTTTTATTTTTTATTTTTGTATCTCATTTTGCTACACAGCTATTTGGCAGTGTAGTGCAATTGCAATAAAGTAAAGGTGCACGGTTCGTGTCTTGAAAAGTGGAAAGATGTACGCATTAGGCTGCAGTGAAAAAAAACAAGCTTTTACGGAATTCTCAATAGCCTAGGTTTGAAAAAGTTGCCTTTTAGCATCACTATTACACACAAAAAATGTCATCACTCTAAGGTCATCACTCTAAGGGGGGGGGGGGGAATTGAGGCTTAATGGCGCGTCGACAACTTGGTCATTAGCGCCAACCTCAGTCACAGTGCAGTGGTCCGGGTCATCACTCTAAGGTCATCATTGCTAAGGTCATCACTCTAATGTCATCACTCTAACAATGCTAACTTGAAGTCTCTTGAGGCACTATTTGAAGTGCCTCAAGAGGCTTCAAGTTAGCATTGTTTAACATATAGGCAAAATAGCTAAAAAAAAATTTCGTTAGGTTGTTTTTGACTACTTTAAAATTTAATTTAAACATTATCTCGTGTCACGATCTCAAGAACCATCTATAATCACACCATAATTACATGGAATTTTGTTTTTACAAAAAAAATTGTTTATAGTTTGACATCAAAGTGGCAAAAGAAATGGTATTTTAGCTTAATTTGGCCCATAACTGTACAACGCACATTATCGAGCAGGAAAAAAAAATCTTGCAATTATGGTTACCTTCCGTTTTCTCTATGAGTATCAAATGAGATAATGTTAAAATCAAAGTTTAAACCAGTCAAATAATTTTTTTTCTTCATTTTATTAGTTATGTTAAACAACTAAGAAGGCAACTAGAAAGGTTGCCGAAAATTGCCAAGTTTGGCAAGGCTTGTAAAGTTTTTGAACGGATTTGGTGATGACTTGAACAGTTTTTGGTATTGCGTTTTGACTGTAAGTTACATTATAATGAACATCAACCATCAATCAAAGTATTTGTGCCGTGCCATCGGTTTTTCGTTTAACAATGCTAAACTTGAAGCCTCCTAGGGCACTTCAAGGCATCACCTCACAGTGATTAAAATTTTTCGTGTGTGGTTATGATGCTAAAAGGCAACTTTTGCACACCCAAGCTTCCTAGAATTCCAAAAAAGTTTTTTTCACTGCATCCTAATACACATCTCTGTAATGTGTGGTGCAGTGGCAACCCGGACCACTGCACTGTGACTGAGGTTGGCGCTAATGACCAAGTTGTCGACGCGCCATTAAGCCTCAATCCCCCCCCCCCTAATACACATTGTAAAATCTTAGTATCCATCTAAACATACGAAGAGAAAGGAGTATAACAACCGTAACGTGCAAAAATTTAATTTGTACGGACAATTATTTAACCACCAACATTTGACATTGATAATCAAGGTAACGAAGATTGAAAGGAAATTACTAAATTGACATAGCTCCACCTATGTCAATTTAGTAATTTCCTTTCAATCTTCGTTTCCTACAACTAGAAGAATTTTTCTGAAGCAAGCTTTAGAATGTTTTCTTCTCTGTGAGGCCATAATTTCGGGCTCTTCTGCAATTTTTGTAAATAAACAATTCTGCTGCATTTTGTTTATGTGAAATAAATTTGTCAACTACAATAAAAATATTTTTCCATTGCAGGTCATTGATGTATCGTCACAAAAAGTTCCAGACCAACCATCTCATCAGGTGAGTTTTACTTCCAATTTAACATTTTTGTCTTATTGAGCAAATACGAGATACGACTGGAATTTTCCGTAGAAGTTTACAGTTTGCCCCTGTTTTTAAAGCTGCTGACCCTCTTCACTGGTTGTCGGCTTACTAGTTGTTGGCTTACATGTGCTGCATGCTACTTTCAAAGGGTTCAAAGGGTTTTAGCAAGCGTTTATAATAGAGTACTTTTTTCTGAATCATAATGTAATTGTTCACATGTTTAAGAGTTTACCAGGTGTCTTAATGGTATTAAATGTTTATTTAAACTGGACGGTGACATACTAATTTCTAGAAATGCTATGGGGTGATGTAGGGCAACTGAATTTGTATATTCTTGATGAGCACAATATTAAACCAATACATCAAATGTTGATCAAAACATGGAGAAACCTATTATGTTTAGGGAAAAATTAATGCTCATGCAACAACTGAAAACTGGACACCAAAGCAAACACCTCAAGTATACCTTTAAAAAAAAACATTGTGGACGTCGTCTTAGGTGTCAAGTTTTTAGTTGTTGTGCATTAATTTCCTGCACATAATATTTTCCAGTCAATCAAAACTCAAATTTTTTTGTATTTTTTTTTCTTTAACAACTTCAGTAGTACAGTACCCACCACAAAGCATTACACGTATGCGGCGAGGATTTTAACAAAAATCATTAGTAAATGACAACTTATAGAGAGTTAGTCACCATTTTTTTTATTTCCATAGAAATCAGATACATGAAAAAATAACTGAAAACGGGCAATTTCCAACACCACAAGCAGCCTATAAATATTTTTTAAACTACAAATTACCAAACTAGAACTTTTACTCAAAATAACAAAACTGAATCGGTTAATAACCAGGTTTTGATTTCTCTTTTGCTTATTCCAATTTTGTCCAAGTCCCACATATTAGGAGAATGTACGACAAAACCAGTACCCGCCCCGGTAGCGCAGTGGGTAGAGCGCCCGGCTAGTAAACGGGAAGTCCTGGGTTCGAGTCCCAGTCGGGGCAGTAGTCTTTCTTTCTCAGACTAGTGTATTGTGTATCCTCACAAGGCCAGTCTTTAATGCAGACTGCTTGCTTCATTTACCCTCTGACATGAAGTAATCTGGCTGTTTATGTAGGAATCAGCTTCTGGATGTAGTAATCAGGGAATTTGTAAACACAGGCAACAACACGCTAACCAAAAATGGTGAGTTTGAGCTCTTTGGGGGTACTTTCAGGTTGTCACTGCGGCGCCCGTCAAAAAAGAGTTTCCCAGCACCCATATTTCTTGAAAACACCAGAAGTAAATTATTTCACATCGTTACAGTGAGCATGGTGCTTCAAAACTGCTTTCAAAACTGCTGGTGTGGTTGTGACAACCTGAAAGCACCCCGAAAGAGCTCAAAACTAACCATTCTTTCCTTAGAGTGAACTTACCTGTATTTCTTTGTGTTGTCAGCCTTAACCTTTATTTTTTCGTTTCTCAATCTTTTCCCCTCATAAATATATTTCATAATTATTGTACACTTGTAATTCCTTAACAGTTAAAATCTGTGTTTTGTTATAAATACGAGTTGCAGAATTGTAATGTTTATTCCCAAATTCAAAAGTTCAAATTTCCAGAACCATTTTACCAGTTGCATCGCTTTACCAACTTACAAACGAAAATTGGACATAAAATCGAAGCGAAAAGTTTCAAACAATCGATTGGGTTCAAAAGTTATTGTTGGTCAACACAGGCAGGATAAGAAGCTCCCTTGCTCACCTTCGCACCGCAGAGAGGGTCAAAGAGGGGGGGGGGGGAGAGCCACGTCGCCAGTACTCCTCTCTTCTCCTCAGAATTGCCGCCTATGCGGTAAATTAAACTATATACAAAAAGCAGAAAGTTAAAAAGCACTTTAGTATTTAAAAATATAAACAGAGTAGCCATCAAGTGCAGGTGAACGACGAAACCACAACGTTTCGGTTCCAAGATCGGAACAGTTTTCAAATGAAGGACTTAAAACATGTAAAACAACTTAAAAATTAAAACACAACAGCAGAACAGATGGGGGGAGGGATGAGGCTTAATGGCGCGTCGACAGCTTGGTCATTAGCGCCAACCTCAGTCACAGTGCAGTGGCCCGGGTTGCCACTGCACCACACATTACAGAGATATTATTCAAACCCCTAATCTAAATCTTGTCAAACATCTGTACCTCCTGCAAAAACCTTACATCCTTAAGAGCTGTAAGGTTTATTTTAATTTTATTATGGGACACATCTGATCTGCTGTTGTTTTGTTAATTTTTAATTTTTAAGTTGTTTGACATGTTTTAAACCCTTCACCAGAAAACGGTTCCGAGCTAGGAACCGAAACGTCGTGATTTCGTCTTTCCCCTGCACTTGATGGCTACTCGGTATATAGTTTTAAATTAAACTAACCACGAGATCGTACAGCAGTCGTTGGATTCGATGAATTCTAACAAACGATTTTAAAGAAAGTCCCACTTGCCGCCTCAGCTCTACCTCCCCTCACATTTGTGTATGATTCAGTGAACTGCTCACATAACCAACCGTACTTTTCTCCAAGTCCACATGACGAATAACCAAACAACTTATAACGAGTCTACAGAACCACGCGCCAGTTTAGTAACGACGGCAACGCTAATGTTTTATTGGTATTGTTATTATTTTTAATTTTATAGCGGATGTTTTCAGAATTTCTATTATTAATGCGCCTGTTAATGTACACCGCGTAAAGAGGCCTATTGACTAAACCTTTTACAGC
The DNA here is from genome assembly GCA_023313725.1 of Lithobius niger. Classification (NCBI taxonomy): domain Eukaryota; kingdom Metazoa; phylum Arthropoda; class Chilopoda; order Lithobiomorpha; family Lithobiidae; genus Lithobius; species Lithobius niger. Next base: position 56,065 of record JAHWFP010268633.1, read on the forward strand.
GCCATTAGTTGTTTATACGGCCTGCCGACGCAATAAAATTTATTGCGCGGTCGTAAAAAAAAAACGGAAAGCACGAAAAACACACCCCCTTTTTACAATTTGAGCTGCCTGTTACGTGAATTTGTGCGCTTACAGAGTATTATAAAAATCTGCAGCTGGAGAGAACATTAAACGACCACTTGATTTTGAAGGGCTTCTAAAATACGATGTCTTTTGTGTATAAGCTAGATTAACAGCAATTTTATTTCCCTGGAAATCAAGAATTAGCATTGGAAGCAACCAGGGTTTTCTACGGGTGTGAACAGACCGGGGGAGGGAAAGGGGGGGGGGGATTGAGGCTTAATGGCGCGTCGAGAACAAGGTCATTAGCGCCAACCTCAGTCACAGTGCGGTGGTCCAGGTTGCCACTGCTCCACACATTGCAGGGATCAGGGAATCCGCTAGAAATTTAATGAGGTTAATATCAGTTTGGTTAATATCAATTTGTCTGTACAGGCGCATTAATTAGAATTTTTAATAAAGCCACACGCAGCAGTGTTTGAACATAATTTGTCTAACGTTTTTACTTTATTTAAATTTTGCACTGACTGCAATTTTAGTATTTCCGTTACAAAATTTTGTTTCCGAGTGCGTTATCAAACCGGTAATCAGTAGAAAGGGAACCCAGCGCGCGGCATGTCATATCCTCATCTGAAATGCATCAAGTTCTGACTTCTATTAAATCTGACAAACTCTTCTTGCAAATATAAAAAGCAACTCGGGAAGGAAAGAAGGAAAGCCACGGAATAAAGACAACATCAACTCACGGGTTATTGAGCTCATTGCTAAAAAAATTATGGCCTTTATTTTAGCCCAGAAAAAATGCAGACATCTATATTATTTGTTTTAAAAAATAGACACTAAATGTACCCAAAATACTTTTTTTCAGTATTTTCCTTTGAAAATTGTGAATCAGTCAAACCAATAGCGAAAAAGCATACACAAGAAATAACCTAGCCTAGTCCATGATAAGCTTCCTTTATACATTTTCGTTTCATCCAAATGATAAGATCTAGATTTACGGTTTTTTTAACATCACTGCAATGTGTGGCGTAGTGGCAACCTGGACCACTGCACTGTGGCTGAGGTTGGCGCTAATAACCTATATCTGTAGACAGACGTGTCATTAAGCCTTACTCCCTCCCCCACCCAAATAATAAGACAGATTTAAACTGGCAAACGAGTCTTTCACCAAATTGGCGACGCAACGAACACCTTTACCGCTATGATGGACTTATCACTAATTTGGTGTAAAAACTGTTTTACGTTACTCTGCTTATGTTTATCAGTATTTAAACTGTAGTATTGATACACCTCCCTATCTAATTATCTTTAGTGATGCTCCGTGCGAAGCAGAGCTGAAGAGCTTCTGTTCCTGTGCTGCTGTAGGTTTGTTTGTCGGTATCCACGATAACTTTTGAACACGCTGACCGAGTTCATTTTTTAGTTTTCACATGAATGTTGTGCCTTATTTGTGGATTTTGTAATAACGATTGGATAGAATTAGTGGGAGTGACTATCAAAAAAGCAAGGCGCCGACCTCCTCCACCCTTCCAATGAGGGACTACAAATTTTGTTGCCAATATTACAGCCTTTAATGGCTGCAGGTCCTTCATGAGGTTTTCTCCTGGACAACCAGGATCGTAAAAAATGATAATAATGATAATCCTGGTAGCCCAGTAGAAAGTCTCGTAAAGGGCCAGCAGCCATTGAAGGTCGCATATTGGCAATGAAATTGGGCATTTCCTTATGGAACGTTGGGAAGTCGGCCCCTACTTTTTTGGTAGTTCATAATAAGTTTTTTTTTATTGTATGGAACGATATAAAATGAAGGACACCACTATACAAAAGTTATTTGCGCCCATGCTGTGAGAAATAGTATCTATACTTTAGGCTTTTCAGCAGTGTTTTTTTTTTTTTTTTTTTGGCGTTGTTCTTGTCATTTGCTTTTTTTTATTAATCGATAAAGAGAAAAAATATGTAAGGACAACACGGTCCCACATTTATTTAATTCGGGTTCAGGCTTTGGATCCATTCGCAAATAAACTTTAAAAACAGTCACATTACAAGGTGTTTGCGTGAGTTATGAATATCACCAAGCACAAGACTGTAAAAATAAGATACACTTCTATTAGATAGAATGCTGCAAATTTTAAAAGCATAAAATGCCATTTAATTATTGTTTCTATATCTGTACTTCTCTGTACTTACCTTACTTAAGTTCACTTACCGCAGACTTTACTTGAAATTCAAGTTTTACTAGGTATAAGCATTAACTAACATCAGGTAGCCTATATATACTGTGTCGATTCAGAAACCTATTCGAAGCCAAATTATTTCACTTACATACGTAACATGTAAAAGGATGGATTGTCTTTAATACATCAATACAGAACAATTTAATGCACTCTACATGCCATGCTGAACTCACCACGTTCCACTCAAAAAGAACGATGGATGGATAGATGGTGCTCGCGTGCAACACGTATGCGAGAAATGCAGGCCAAGAGCACAGAGGTCGCCACCGGCAAGCGTTTGATCATGTAAACGGTGGACAAATTAAAAGCATGTCGTAAATCACTATTATGGCTCCATGACCTGTTCTTGTAACCATGCTTTAGTAAAATGAACGTGGAATATTAATGGAAAGACAACATGCCCCGCTCTTAAAATGGACTTTGTACAGGCAATATGATGAGTCTCAGTTGCCATGACGACAAAGGACGAGTTTATGGCGACGGGTAAATGTTTTCGCAACACATCTATTTGCTTTAGGGTTCCCGGTAAAAATTACTGCTTGCATTGCTACATAAAACCTTTAATAACTTGGCCTCACAAAATTACTAATTCAGGAGTATTTTTTTTTTTTTTTAGCACGTTCACTCAATAAACGTGATTAACGTGTCGCGTGGGCTGGCATGAAATTAAATAAATGGGTGAAATTAAATAATTGTGGCACGTTATTTTTAAGATGATGTTTTCCTGTTTGCTTCAGTATAATTGTTAGGGGAATCCGTTTCAAAGATCGGGCACCCATTTAATTTCCGGTAAAATGATCCAGGAACAGTTAGTTATCCACCTTCTCGTGGATGTTGGCTAAATCAGCTTTCCCAGATATTCTCTACAGCAATAAAGTCAAGGTCGTATTTGCCGCTGTAATTAAATTCAACTTTGTAATTAAATTCAGCATGGCCCACGTTCACACCAAACTAAATAGGAATTTCTGAGCAAATAAAGTCATTTTTTTAATGTGTTATCATCCATGTTTGCAAATACACTATAGTCCCCAAGAGAAGTAGCTTGCTTCTTGGGAGAAAATTATTGTAAGATTAGAAAGTGAAGTCAGTAATGTAAGTACGAATCTGTTTAAGTTCAGTAGTTGCTTACAACCTACCTCCAATATGACACAACTTTGCACGAAGACTGCCCATTTGAAAAATACCTTAGGCCAAAACTTTTATTTCCAGATAAAAAAGTGGTCAAAAAGGGGCGAGTCACGTTTTTATATAGGCTGTAGGTCATTTTTCACATTCTTAAATAAAAAAAACGAAAAAGGGAAAACCGATGTACGAAGGACGTCAGTACTTGAGGGCACTTGAGGCGCATGTCCCCCCCCCCCCTTTTTTTGAATGCTCTTTTGATAGATAAAATTATGAATTATGAAGAAAACCATCTACATTTTTAATACCGTATAAGCGACGAGGACTATCAGATTATTAGAGGCAGCAACACCGTATGGGAAAGCCCTTGCAAGCTCTTCTGCAATCCGATAATGAAAGCTGCCGACACGTGTCAAATATGATCGATCCAGAGGAGCTTGGAACCCTCAGTGTTGCAATGCTCAAATAGCATTGTATAGACGGGTTGCCAGCTAGTTAAAACAAATGCTATTTGAGGATTGCAACACTGAGGGTTCCAAGCTCCCATGGACCGATCATATTATTGTGTGCGCGGCGTATCTTGAGTCCTGCAGGTATTTTACGAGCGATTACGTCTTCCTGGAGGGGGCGGCTTTAACCGACGGCCGCCATTGTTTTTGTAACCATCTTGGATATCAACAAGGTACTCTGCTGCCTAAAACGTACAATTGATTATCTGTGTTCGTTCTGCGGCGAACTCAAGATAGGCCACGCACACTTTAGACAACTATTTATTTTTGTAAACCTCTGAGTGCACAGACGGGAAAATAGTGCACAGTGCATTCTTTATTTACATTCTCCATTGAAAATGTTTTTTTTTTTAGTGGTGCCACCCCCACCTTATGAAAGTCAGTGAGTGTTTATGCCGATGCATACAGTATTTCCATCTATATGCATATGTTGTCAATTATATTCTCCAAAAGGACAAGTAATCGATCCGAAAAGTCTAAATACACCGTGTGAGTTGTCTGAATGGCTGTTAGGTTCACACAGTTGCCTAACAGCCATTTAGACTTGCATAAAAATAACTTGCTACTTACATCTAGAGGCAGAACATTGCACGCAAAAAAAACAAAAATACCGAATTGTGTCTTAATACTGTAAAAAATGTCTGTATCGAATATCACTTAGTCTATAAATAAAAAAGACTATTTTTTCAATATAAAAATGAGGATCGCCTAATTTAACCTAAAACAGTCAACAATGGTTTTTTTTTTCACTGTACAAAAATATTGGCCTACTGTATACAAAAGCAGTACCACTTCCAGAAATTATATTGTTGCAATTTGATAAGTACCGTTTGAAATCGTGAATCGGCCTTTCTACTACGTTTGAGGGTAAAAATAAAAATAAAAATAAACATAAATAAAAAACACACTGAAAGCACACTAAAAACATTAATGAATGAATGCCACTGCATAGCTTTTGTTCGGATTTTTGTTGTTTAATACCTATTTTCCAAGTCAGGCACCTGTGGCTTCGCAAAATTTGCAACTATGCTCGAATGAAGGGTGAAGAGAATCACTGTTCCCTGTAGAAGAGGCCTCCCTGTGTTAAACTACCCATTACCTGTGCCACTAAATTTAGCACCGCATAAAAAAGGAGCACGGTGAACAAAAAATGGTGTAGGCTACACCCAGAGCACTAAAACGAGCAACAAGCAAAGATAGAACATCGTGCGAGCGTAACGGATACAGAGGGGGAAATTTTAACGTTAAAAAAAACGTGCAATACCCGGTGTTATAGGCCGTCAGTAGGCTACACATTCACAGAATTTCGTATAGTTTGATGTTAAGACTAACACACTTCCAAAGCACATGTGAATAACAAAAACTGCATGTCGTACATATTGAATACTTCAGTGCTAATACGGGGTTCTAGCTAGAAAACTGTTGTGCTACTTTTAAGTTGAGGTTATATCTTGTGCAGTCACGGCCAATGGAACATGGACAGGAGAAATGTTTATTTCAATCCTGTACATTTTTATGCATTAGTTTCTGCAGGTAGTGGTGCACTTAGTAACAACAGCCAACAACAAACACGGTTCCGATACCGTAGACGTTTACATCATTATGTGAACGAGTGGCATGATTAGTGGCTCAACCCTTTCTTGCTGCGCTGCAAAAGCGTCCAATTTTCACTGACTTTCACTGTACATCAAACAGCAAAATAATGATGAAACGTTAAGTACAGAAAGATGGCTTACTGTACTACATTATTTCCAGTGTATGATTTTAGCTGTTTGTTTTCCTGTTTCCCTTATATTATGAGCAATCTTTCAGTATCAGTCAGTATTTCATACCTTTTCTTAACAAAACAAACCCATTACTATAGTGTGCGCGGCGTATCTTGAGTCCTGGAAGTATTTTCGAGCGGCTACGTCTTCCAGGTTTTAATCGACGGACGCCATTGTTTTTGTAACCATCTTGGATATCAACAAGGCACTCTGCTGCCCAAAACGTACAATCGATTATCTGTGTTCGTTCTGCGGCGAAGTCAAGGTAGGCCGCGCACACTTTAATACATATAATCGAAAGAAAATAAATGTTGCAGCCCACAAAAGAAAAAGAAAAAAAATGCCAGTGTCACTGTATAGGCTAAATGTCAAACTCGACACTAAAATCAATAAAACGCAATTTCTACTGTTCCAAATATTTTGTTAATAAATTAATAATTCTGCGAGAGACCTGCAGAGTTTTCAAGAACTTGCCCAAACTCTATCCTTATCAAAAAGATGTACCAACTGTGTAACCTACACTTTCGGAGAGATACAATTGGCATACATATTTTACTCCAAGTTTATACCTAAGTCTGCTACCCGTACAAAAAATATCAAATATTGGAAAAAAAAAAAACAGATTCCATAGCTGTTACAAGTCTTTTTGGTACTTGCAATTAATGTCGCCGTATTCTTAGTCGGTAAACTGACATTATGCAAAGTTTATAATCAATTTCAAGTTCATAAACCAATCCCTTCACTTCATTACATTAGGAAATTAAGGATTTTAAAACTGAAATTTTGTTCCACGTAGATGGTACCTACATAAGAAGGGAAAAATTGAATCGAATCTGGCTGGCGTGCCAAATAAGTCATTAAAAAACTGTCTTTTAGCAAAATGTCTTCGGGCAGAAACGTGATGCGCTATTAAGAACGTTGCGGAAATAATTACATAGCAGAAGCTGAGAAGAAAGGTTTGGAGGATGTGGGAGGGTGGAGAAAACGTTCATAACGAGGAGCCATGCATGAAGACAATTGAGGGGGCGTAAAGATTGTATTTTTACTTCCCTTCCCTTACTGCAAATATGGAAAATCCTTTCGGTTTCCCCCACTTTACCCAAGTTTCAATTCAGGAGGGAACAAATTACTTTTTTTTAAAGGTTGGGCAGTGTCCGTAGCACAAAGACGTAATTGTGCTTGGCTACGTGAATTCTCCACTTCGTAATTCTAGTACGTCTGGATACGCACGATTCAGAATCATAATTAACACTTGAGAATAAAGGAAGTGCTAAAAAATAAATTTGCTTTTTTTTTATTATGAATTGTCGAATGTTTAATTTTTGTGAGAGAAAAATTAGTGGCAGTTTCAACTGAAGTCGTAGTATAAAGGGTACAGTTCGAATGAAAAAATCTTTCCGAATTTTGCATTATCGAAATTTCAGTGTATTCTGCACTTTTCAACTGAATAACTGTTTTTGTCCCGAAATTACGTCAGCAAAATTCCATTGTACTCTATACTTTCAGACTGAAAAAAAAAATCCCTTCGTAGACCAACTAAAAGTTCCATTATTCAAATTTCTGTGCATTCTGTGCTTTTCGACTGTAAAAAAGCCTTCACTGAAAACTTTTCGACTGAAAATCTTGTTCTGAAAATTGCATTATCAAAATTTCAGTATATTCACTCTACGAGGGAAAAAATGGTAAGTTTCAAGCTCTTCTGGGGTTTTCGAGTTATTTCCGAGCACCCCTGGTTACTGAAAAACACCATTAAGTAACTTCTTTAACTCAAAACTCCTATTTGGAGGGCGTGGACGCCAAAAGAGCTCCAAACTCCTTGTTTTTTTTAGAGTGATAGATATTCTGTGATTTTAGACATAAAAAAAATTTCCTTCTGAAAATTGCATTATCGAAATTTCAGTGTACTGTGAACTTTTAAAAGGAAGGGAAAAAAACTTCTTGTCGTGAAAACTGCATTATTAAAATTTCTGTACTTTTATACTGAAAAAAATCAATTGCACTGAAAATGGCATTATCGAAACTTTTTAAAAAGTATATTCTTTTAGCCTTACATTGTGGCTCAATTTTGAACCTGACTAGAACCTGAAAAAAAAATCAATAAGGGGAGTGGTTAGCATCAGATCACAATAAGAGCTTAGAGCAGGGGTGCCACCCCCAACCCCCAGAGTGCAGGCTGAGGAGTTCCCCCCCCCCCG
>JAHWFP010268634.1:0-12324 GCA_023313725.1 Lithobius niger
GACGCAACGAGAAAGTTACACGTCGAAAAATGCTCCCACAAATAGCAACACTTTAAAAAAAAAAAACCGCAAAAAATATTAGGAACCCCCATCTGCAGAAAGGAAGGAGGGGGCAGCAGGGGGGGCTAGGGGACTGTTCAAAAGGGCTTGTTTTCTACCATTTTATCTACTACTCATAACATCAACATGTATTCTACGTACTCTGAGAAGAAAGCGAGCGTGGTAGAAAGTTTCAACAGAACACTAAAAACTCAAATGTGGAAAAGGTTCACTAGACAGGGGAATTACGAGTGGGTAAGCATTATCGACGAGTTAGTTTCCAAGTACAATAACACAGTTCATTTCACTATAGAACTGAAACCTAGAGAAGTACCCAAACGTCACGAACCTCTGTTGGGACGAACTTGTACTAAACGGTTGCTGGAGAAACCCAAATTAACCCAGGAAATAAAATCAAAAATTTCGAAAGTTAAGAAAATTTTCGATAAGGGGTATTTGCAAAATTTTAATAACAAAGGTTTCACGATCCGTAAAGTGCAAAAAACCCATCCAGTTACTTATTTTCTAAAAGACGAGTCGAATGAACTGGTGCTTGGAGGTTTTTACGAACCAGAACTTCAAAAAACTCTAGTTCCCGATTTCTTTTTAGTAGAAAAAGTATTATTAAGTAAGAAGAAGGGAACAGATGGAAAAATGAAATACTTTGTTAAATGGAAGGGATATGACACCAAGTATAGCAGCTGGATGTATAATATTAGCAGTCTTAAATACTTGACTTTTCATTTTTTCACGTAAAGCTTTTCAATGTAATAAACAATATTATTTTTAAAAAGTTCCTTTTTTTTTTAAAAAGTCCTTTTCCTATTAAAAAAGGTTCCTTCTTCCCAAAAAAATTTTAAGATACCATCAAACCTTCTTTTCTAGGTTTCAAAATGGAAAAAAAATACTTTCACCTGTATTTACTACGCAGAGGCATTTTATAGTCAGCACCTTCTGAGAAACCACCTCCATTATAACCATCCATCTGAAGACGAAGAATGCATGCGTTTTAGGGATCGGCTGCCCGAGTCTTTGAAGGAACACTCGCCCCTATTGCGTGACGAATGTCTTTGTCAGCAGTTCTATGAAATGGATGTGGTTGAAGAGTTCGACCCGCTTCAGTTTCTGGTGTCAGTGCATGAGGCCCTGCATACGCTGTTGTTCATCTGCTTGGAGCAGCTTGTAAATTGTAAAGTGCAGATCTGTTTGGGAGTGACGTGCATCATAGACACTTCAATAATTCAAGCTGGATTTTGTTCACGATACAACGAAGTTTACAACTCGAACAATATTCCTATTCTATTGGATGAAGCTTTTAATAAGATCCAGCAGTCCATCGACTCTTTCGCTGAGTGGGGGAGTGGATGGGTGATTTCTAGGATAAATAATGTAAATATATTACATTTGGCTTAATCCTTTAATTTATACTGATATATTGGTAATAGGTATCGGTATCTACGGATACTCTATCGATCACTGATCTTGCTCCTTTTAACCCAACTTGGATTATACAACGTTTATTTGGCAATTAAATTAATAAATAAATTAGATTCGCTAAGCATCCCTGCTTAGCTCATTTCAGCCTCAGCCTTGCACATCAAGCAAGCTACCAAGTATCAGCTATGCAGATACTCCTTATAGATCAGAGCATTACCTCATTGCTAATTTTAGCACTAGTTGGGTCCGAGACCCAACTTGTTCAGCTCTACCTTTACTATTGGAACAGTTAGCTGCTGGGGTATATAAAAGCCCACCTGCTAGAGCAGCTCTCTCACTCCAGCCCAACTCAGACACAGAGAGGTAGCCTGCCACAGAGCTCCTGACTCTAGGACCTGACAACAGTTATAAGCTAAGTAGAACTCTGATTTATGAATTGAATTCATGCTGAACTTAGGAAAGTTAGCCTAGGTCATTTTTGACTAAGATCCAGGCCTAACTTTGGCAAGGACGCCCCAGTAACGATAATAGCATTAGCTGAGAGTGCTTTAACTTGGGATAAAAAGGAACCAATCTAAACCCTAACCCTGCACTTTGACTTTGAATAAATCAAGTTTAATTAAACCAGAAACAACTTGTGTGGTCTCCCTTCTTTGTTTGCCATTGTTGTGATATTGTGCGATATTTGTTGCTGATAATAATTAATCGGCCGATGTAAGCTGTTTAGCTTACACATTGAAAACTCACCACTTTTCCGATAATTAGGGGTAAGTGAGAGGTTTACAATAACTTCGCCGTTAGGGTGGCTAGATATCAACCATTGCGAGTTTCATCTTACATTCAACTCCCGAAAGGTTTAAAACGTAAGGCTTGGATGTTAACCAATGTCCAAAACTTGAATGTTGAAAATGTTTCCTGTACTCTGTACTAGCTTTAAAACGTTTAAAGGTTTAAAGGTTTAAAACGTAAGGCTTGGATGTCAACCAATGTCCAAAACTTGAATGTTGAAAATGTTTCCTGTACTCTGTACTAGCTTCAGGGTTGGAGACATGCTCGACACTTCCATGCTGACCTATCTCACGAAGCTAGACCAAATTGACAAATTTGAACACGCGAACGATCTCTCGATTAACATCATACGATGCAGCCACAGAGAAAACTTGTTCCCTATTCCAGTTTCTAAGAACTTTGATGGTCAGCCTATAGATCTTCAGATGCTAAGTGCTGTGGTTTTTGGCTCTGACAGTGACACCTTAAATACCCATTACTGCTCCATCAGGTACATTGATGATTTTCTTTGCCACCACGGTTCGGGATCACGTGCTAAATTCTATTGTCGAAACTGCTTAAGTGGATATGGAAGAAATGGATCCCAATAGCTCATAGAAACAAATGCTTCAAAATCAACCCTGCACAATTACTCAGATTCAAGAAACCCAATGAAAACTACCTGGAATTACACCAGTTTAATCACAAAAACCCCTTTCCCCGAATAGTTTATGCTGACTTTGAGCGCCTGCTTCGACCCATCCAAACCGTTCACCTCAACCCGTCCACGAGCTCGTCTACTAAATTTCACCTGCATGAACCTTGTAGTTTTGGATACATTGTGATAGGCCAGAAACGGGAAAATTGTTAGCCGAGATTATTACTTGGGAATGGATGCCGTCGATGTTTTTTTTATGAGCGCATGGTTAAAGAAGGTCAAGATCACAACGAATTGTTGTCAAAGATTAAACCTTTAAATCTCACACCGGCCGAAACACTCGACTTCTACAATGCCACCATTTGTCACTACTGCGAGAAACCGTTCAAACCCTTCCACAAATTTCTGCCGAAGAATGATCATAAGGTCAATGATCAATGACCAATGATCAATGACCATTGCCTTATTAGTGGAAAATACAGGGAAGCCGCTCACTCAAAATGTAACTTGAGCACTAGAGAACAAAAAACCATTCCGGTCATATTCCACGGACTGGAGGGGTATGACATGCATTTACTAGTACAAGCAGTAAATTCCCTGGAAAAATAGAAGTCATCGGTCGGAACACCAAACGGTTTCAGAGCATGACAATTATGGCCAAGAAAATTGGAGCAAATCTCCGTTTCATACCAGCGTTAATTTCTTAAAAGCCTCGCTGGACACTTTGTTCAGAAACCGTAAAAATGGTAAATTCCCTATTCCCAAAGCTGCCTTGAAGTCCGGATTAAAATCGAAGTGGTTTGACAACAACACAACTGCGGAAAATGTTCTGAATCTTCTGACTCGGAAGGGAGTTTACCCCTACGAACACGTGACGGACATGACCGTTTTTGACAGCAAAACTTTACCTACTAGACTCTCTTTTTTCTCACAATTAAAAGACAAAGAATTGGCTGGAGAAGAGTACGTACAAGCGTTAAATCTCTGGTGAAGATGAAAGTCTAGAAGTTTGGTTCTTACCACGAAATTTATGAAATGACTGACGTTTTTCTGCTAGCCGAGATGTTTAAAGATTTCCGGAAACTATGCATTGAAAACAATAAATTGGACCCTTGCTATTACATTTCGACATCAGGATTCAGCCGGACCACCCTCCTGAGAATGCGCTAGTCCAAATTAGAGTTATTCACCCAAGCCGGCAAACACAACCTGATCACTCGCGGCATTTGAGGCGGTACTTCATTTATAGCTCAGAGGTACGCTAAAGCCAATAACAAATACTTAACCAACAACCAATTTGATCCTAGTTAACCTACCAGCTACATCATTGACCTAGATATGAACAACCTGTATGGTTTGGCCATGAGCGATCCTCTCCCTTACGATGGGTTCCGGTACTACAAAAACGAGATTAGAACTTTCGACGTTGACACTGTACCAGACGATTCGGACATTGGTTACATTCTAGAAGTCGATCTTGATTATCCTTAGGAGTTGCACGACACTCACAACAATTATCCCCTACCTCCAGAGAAATTGGACATCAGGGAAGAGCTAGTGTCCCCTTATTCTATAAATGTAGCGAACCATGTCGGACACAAGATTAAACCCAATACCAAATTGATTCCGAATCTGTTTCACAATAAGAAGTACGTTTTGCATTCCCGGAATTTGAAGTTTTACCGACATCACAGGCCAATTCTCCGGCACGTACGAAGAATCCTGAGTTTCAACCAGAAGCCCTGGATGAAGTAATACATCGATTTCAACACCAGTAAGAGACAAGAGTCAACAGTGCCATTCGAGAAGGACTATTTCAAATTATTAAAAAATTCTGTGTTTGGTAAGACCATGGAAAATAAACAGGACTGACTTAGCGTTAAGCTTTGCGCAAGCACTAAATCTGCCCTGAAGCAAACATCTCAACCCCACGCTGATTCCTTCAACATCCTACACGAAAACCTGATACAAATTAACTGCTATTCACACAGCATAATGTGCGATCTTCCAACATATTCAAGATTTTCTATCTTGGAGCTGTCTAAATTATATATGTTCCAATTCCACTACGATTTCATTCAGCCAAAGTACGGTGAACGAGCCAAGATCGTTTTTACCGACACAGACAGCCTCTGCTATCACATCGAAACCCAAGACATATACGAAGATATGCTGCACGACCGTGAGCAATTTGATACGAGTAATTACCCTACAGATACCAAGCTTTTCTCCATAACTAACAAACAGGTCTTAGGGAAAACGAAAGACGAGATGGGTGGAATCCCTATCCTGGAGTTTAAAAGTTTACGCTCCAAGATGTACGCTATCACAGTTCTGGGCCGTGAAACAACTATGAAAGCCAAGGGTATTCAGTCCGCATTTGTAAAAAAAATAGTTGTATTTTGACGACTACAAGTCCGCGTTGATGTCAAAATCGCCACCTCAGAAGGGGACTTGGGCGAAAATTGCTAGCGTTGACCACGAGCTAAGTACGGTGAAAATTACCAAGTTCCTACTCTCACCCTATGACGACAAGCGGTTCGTGCTGGACGATGGTAAAAACACTCTCGCCATTGGACATTACCACACATGGGCAAAATACGGGGACGGTGACGACTTCAACTCTGAGGTGGACGTGATTAGTGACAAGGAACACGAAGACAGAGTCAGCCTTGCCCACAAAGAGCTAGTTGCTGATCGATTGGGTGAGGTGAAACGATTGGAAAAAAAGTCAAAGCTGCAAAAAGTCTCGATTTGTTCCTGAATTGTCAGCAAAGAGTGGAGGAGAGCATAGCTAAAAAAAAGAAGGTACCAAAAGAAACCCGAATCTCGATGCATCCGAACTGAAGAAGCTTACGTTAGAAACCGATGCAGCCGCCAAACGAAAAGTATGCGCCAACCAAACTGAAGCACAACGTGCAATGCTATTAGAGAAAATGATCTCGAGTGAAAGTACGATCAGAAGAAAGCGAATCGCAATGTGAAGAGCGTTTGGCAAAAAGAGCAGCTGCTTATAGAAAAAAGCAGCCATTTTGAATGATGTCATTTACGGTTTGCATGGATACCGCTGAGAGGTATCAAAAGAACTCAAAAAGTATCAAAAAGTACTTTCCCACCCTCCTCCAGATTGATGAAAAGGAGTCGCTATCTTGATAAATGGCCGCATTTCCGGTTTACATGGACCCCGCCATCTTGGAAAAAGCTGCACTTCCGTTTCATGGACGCCGCCATCTTGGAAAATGACGCCACTTCCGGTGGACGCCACCATCTTGGAAAATGACGTTACTTCCGCTAATGTGAGTTCCGGTATAAAGGTCAAAGGTCATTGGACTATGTCTGTGACGAAATCGCATTTCCACACTACTGGTATGGTGTTTTTTGCTAAAAAAAATATGGTCTTGGTATTAGAACTACTGGACAGCTCGTGAAAAAAAATGGTTCGAATGGTACACTAAAATCCGTGAAAAGTGGGCTAAAAAAGTTGGCAGACATAATGTATCGCTACTAAAACTGGCATAAAAAAACTGTAATTGGCTGAAAATGTTGGTCATGTAAAAAGAAGCAGAAATCTGCCAAATACCAAAATTTTACCACACTTGTGCATTATACAACGCTTAAAACAGATAAAACTTATCAACTGTGTCAATACCTCGTCTCTCATTTCTTCAGTGTGATCTCATTCTTGTCTCATCTTGAACGCACAAGACTATACTTGATTTCGGTATCATCTCGATCAGGTGAGACATGTCTCAGCAATTCTTACAATTATCAATAACTACTGGTTTTCTGGGATTTTCCCATTGGTTATGAAATGTGTGTTAACTGTACATAGCAATAAAAGTACTTGGCTTTCAACTCCAGTGTAGGGATTAACGGAGTCTTACAATGTAAAAAAAATTGTAGTTTATTAGGGGACTGGGGGGATCACCAAATTTAGCTTATTTAAACATCGTGTTTTATTGACTAATCATGTTCATTCATTGTTCATGCCAATAACTAAGGCAATGTGAACAGAATTTGTTGCACTGCAACAACAGAATGCCTAATAGAGTTTAGGCAGTTTTGCATTTACGTAGATTGCATGTGAATTCAAGATGAGACAAGACTGCATGAACTCGTCTTGGTCTCAAGCTTGTTGTTTCGGACTCTTCTACTCCTTCACTGCGCCTATCTCAGACTCGTATGGTCTGGCATTTAGAGAAGAGACGAGACCGAAAAAAGTCTTGTCTCATGTGAAACACTAAGAAGTATTCTTCACTGCCTTCCAACAATCACTTGTAAGAGGTGGTGCCACCATTAACAGAAACTTGTGTAACCAACTAACCTTAAATCCACGCTTAAATCCACACATGAGAACATGTCAACCTTCAAACGTCTGAGAAGATGTGAGGACCCAAGCCTTACGAAAATTTGCCAGAGCACACTTAGTTACATTAAATAAGCAGAGTGGGAAAGCTTATCCTTTTTTAACAAATATTTTGCAGTGTCCATCCATTTTTATAACGTCCAACAGGATACCAATGACTGTATAATGTATGTCTGCAACGTACCAATGTTTTTATTAGTTTACTTACCTTTTACTGGTTAATTTTTCAAGTTCAATGATATTGAAGTCCCACTTGGATTCATTTTCCAATAGGATTTTAATACTGGATGGAATTGACGTCAAACTTGGTAATGAGAGACTTGAATGAAGATTATGCTGACCTGTGGCAGATAAAAAGAGTAAATGCTCACATGGTGAAACCTAAATATTAGTGGTGAACTTCTAAATAGAGATAAAAAAACAGTCGACAATCGAAGATCCTTTCACGTTACACTAAGTGTTAATTTATTTTTAATTTAGATATTTTAGTCGGTTGATTGCAGGCGTCGAAACATAGACATGGAGATCTGTTAATTTTTTAGTATTTCATTGGAAATATCTAACAATCAGGATGAGGAGATGTGAATAGCATCATGTGACTTGTAGTGTAACTTTAGAAGCTTTTAGGATAATGAAAAAAAAACATGTTGCAGAACGTGACTCGACTCTAATCATTGGTCTGAAACTCATTGGTCGAAATTAAATTAGTGGGTGCACACATCCCCACTAAAAATTGTGAAAAAGATTCAACTTTGCCATGTTAACGTACCTTAGTCAGATGTACTCAGGGCTTGTGAAAGCTCATGGCAACCATATAAATGCCATGAGGTTTTTTACTGACTGCTGTCAACCTAGCATGCAGCTTCCGGCAATTTGTGGTAACCTCAGTTAGACTCATAATTTGTACAGTGCAGTGTAAGTTTTCGCCTTTTGAATTAAAAAAAAAAGTCTTATCGCTATCCCGTCATCGTGTGTTTTCAATTTGGCTTTACATTACAAGGCTTACATCGATATTCTTTTCTTTTTTTTTTTTTGCCATGAGCCTTATTCTAAGTACCAGGAGACTCCAAAGAGCTAACAACATTTACCTACCTGGATTGTAAAGCTTTTTTGGCTGTACCTTATAATGGCAGTATTCACATCTTCAACAAGATAAATCTGATTTCTGATGTTAAACATTACTGCAAACATTTAAAAAAAATACTGAAACACCGTCTACTATCAGGAGCTTAGGCAGAGTTCTATTACAAACAAGTATGGAGTATTAAGACTACCACAGCATTTTATAGATTACAATGCCCGGTTGTTATAGAAACCTACCAGTGTGTAGTTGGCGCTGGCCTACTAGACCAGTGGGGGCCAGCCACCTGGAGGAGTTAGTTAATAAACTTAGCACCTATACTGGCCATACATGTACGTATTATGTCGTATTATCAATGCCCGGCCCAATTCACGAACACAACATGGAGTCAAGAGTGGAAGTCGAATAGGAAAGTAATCTATGTCAATTGAAGAGAGTAGTGGACTTGGGAAAGTAAGTGAAAGATGACAAAAGAATTGAAAAAAAATTGTGCATCACCGCTACAATCACCCACCACGTCGTGCCCACCATGGAATCCAATAGTTACATTCCAGTTCAACAACAATATGACTTTGACGATCGAGCCAAGTGGGTAAAGTGGATTGATAGATTTGAACACTATCGACTTTTAAGTGGTTAATCTGTAAAGACGAAAAATATCCAAGTAGCCTCGCTATCCCCAGCAAAAATTTTCCAAGGTTAAACCATTGTTTATGATCATGGTTTACCATTGTTAAACCAATGGTAAAGTCTACTACGCGGGCGAAAAGGCAGGCAACATATTCAATTATTCATTTCAATTATCGGCAAAAGACGCAGCAAAGTTTGACGTCATACTGAAGAAATTTCGCGAGCATTTTGAACCAAAAGTAAACTGTATCTTTGAAAGGAACAAGCTAAATGTAATGGTGCAGCAACAAATGCAACCAATCACCGATTTTGCTTTATCTTTGAAAATGCAAGCTGCAAGATGTGGTTATAAGACAGTACCACACAAAAACTAACACACACATGATCGTTTCGTCGTAGGCGTAATGGACAAAAAGATCTTAAAACTTTACAGCTTAAAGCTACTCTCACATTGGAATCTGCCATCCAAACGGCCACACTGTCGAACATCAACAGGTTTCATTAACCAATAATTTTAGAGCAGCGACAGAAGCAGATTCTGTTCAAAGAGTTCACACGAAATTCGAGCCAAAAAGGGCAAGTCACCCTGGGCAACTGGCGGAGAACGCGAACAGAAAACCAAACATGCACGCACCAGACAGAAGCAAGCAATGACCGGAAGTGTCAATGGTGTGGCTACCCAGCACTACACAAGAGGAAAGAGTGCCCTGCAAACGAAAATGCTTGTTCAGGATGCAAGAAAAAGGGGCATTTCGTGGTAGTGTGCAGAAAAAAGAAATCGGAAGTGGTCCGACAAGTAAATGTTAAACGAAATTATAAAGAATACGGTTTTTACTTGGGGGAGCTAAACACAAATCAAAATCGGAATTCGTCACAGAAATGCTTCGAAATTCTTATGGCATCATGTGGTAAACTAATAAAGTTTTTTGTACATTCCATGGCAGTCTCACCCATACTACCAGAGAGTATGTAAGACCCTGATATCATGCCAAAGTTATACCAACCATCAAGGGACATTAACACACAGAGGTTTACACCTAAAATGTGAAGGGTAGTTTAGCACAAACCTACACATAACCAACATATAGTGGCAGAAGACATATGTGTACTTAAAGCAAATGTCTCCCCCCCCCCCCCTACTGCTAAGCAGAAATGCAGCCTAAAGTATGAGACTAATAAAGCCAATCACAATACTGGAAAATGGACAACTAAAACAAAGTGACATTAGCAGTGAACGAGTCTACTTTAAGAAATAAAAAATAATGTTTCAAGGGTTGGGTCTAATGAAAGGTGAATCCTATACCATAATGTTAAAAACAGAAACAAATCCAAGACCCTTTAAAGCTCCAACAAGTATTCCACTTCCTATAATGGATACAGTGAAAAAAGAGCTAGACCACATGGAAAGTCAAGGAGTCATAGGAAAAGTGTACTAGCCAAAAGAAAGATTGGCAGGGATGGTAATCGCATTAAAACCCGGAGATAGGAGTCTGTGTGGACTTTGTCGATTTTAATGAAGACTTGGTAAGCGTCTGCACCATCCTGACGACAGTGGATGAATGCCTCGGAAAGCTAGCTGGAGTAAGAGTTTTCTCGAAACTGGACGCAAACTACTTGTTCTGGCAAGCAGCACTGAGTGAAGAATCACAGCTTTTAAAAACTTTTATTACCCCATGGGGAAGATATTGCTTTTTACACTTCCCATTTGTGATACAATGTGCTCCGGAGTACGTGCAAGCTAAAATGAAGCGAATCCTTGAACACAAACCAGCCGAACCATTACAAGGTGATATAGTTATCACAGGTAAGGACGTTGCAGATCACGATGACAAGCTGCACATTGTGATGAAAGCTCTTAGGGAAAACGGGGTAACATTGAACAAAACAAACGGGATTTTGGTAAGAGAGAAATAAAGTTCTTTGGTCACATCTTCAATGCTGAAGGGACGCACCCAGACTCTGCAAAAGTGGAAGCAGTGACCAAGTATGAACGTTCTAAGAACAAACATGAACTATTATGCTTCTTGAGCATGGTCAACCAGCTGAGAAAATATATACCGTATTGACCGAAATGGCACAACCATTGAGAGTATTGCTTAATGCTAAAAACGAATGGCGATGGACCTTAGAACAACAGAATGCTTTCAACAAGGTACAGCTAGTATTAGTTAGCCCACTGGTACTAAAACACTATGACCCATGTGGCAAGACAACGATATCAGAGGACTCATTGTCTTATGGAATTGGAGCGGTCCTCTTACAAAAAGGCAAGATGACAACTGGAAACCAGTAGCCTACGCATCAAGAGCCTTGAGAGAAACGGAGGGACGATACACCCAAACTGAAAAAGAGGCCTTAACAATCACATGGGCAGTACATCGATTCAATGATTTTGTTCTGGTAATGGAATTCACCATTGAAATGGACCATAAACCCCTACCAGGCTCCAGCGATTTAGAATGAGACTGACAAGATACACACACAAATAATGTACAATATCGGGCAACGAAATTTAGAGAGAAAAATGTTCGCTTCTCTGCTATGCTCCTTTAAGGATTTCTTCCTTCAGGGCGTGAGTGGCCGCAAAAGTTCGATTGTTTTATTTGTTTCAGAAATAACAAATATGTGTACTTCATGTTGCAGGTTGGGTGAATGACAAACTGTTACAACGACATTGAATCCATTTTAGCTGTTAGACACTCTTGGACGACCAGTCCACTTCTTCTTCTTCTTACACGCGGGTAGAGACGTACTAAGTAAGCAATGACTTGCAGACTGAGCTTTAATAATTTGGTCTGGATAGGGTAAGGCTTGGTGCAGTTTAAACATTGGCGTAATGTACTTTTGTCCTTCGTGGGTATAAGAAAATAGTGATGGGTTTTGCTTTAATGATGTTACTTCGGCCGCTAATACTCACGACAAAATGCAAGATGCAAATAGATGCAAAATGCAAGACGCTGGGCTTAGTTTTCATTTTTCCTTTAATTATCGACTGAACCAGCAACGGAATCACCAGGGAAGGGGGGGGGGGGGGGGGCTAGAGGCAATTCCCGCCGATAACCAACCAAAAATTAAAAAAAAAAGGTGGGGGCTTGGGGCTTGCATTGCATTCCTTGAAATCAAACACCCATACACAAGGAAACGTCATGAATCGTTCATGACTTTAACTTTGATCCCTAAGCCGAAGATATACACTGAGGCACCCGCTTAATGGAGAGGGGGCACGAAATGCAAGGTAACAAAAAAACATCAACATGGTCGGTATTCGCTCAATCGGATCATCTTACAATTTCTTAAGACTATAAATCTTCAATTCAACTTCATTCAACTTATAATTAGAACTAG